>OY292483.1:4240000-4403988 GCA_958496325.1 Nomophila noctuella | reverse complement strand
ACGTAGGTCTGGGGGCTCTGGGATCTTAGACTACCCAGACCGATCGATACAAACAGACATGTTCATGCACACAAATGTTTGTACCGTGCGGGGATCGAACCCGCGACCTTTGGTGTAGTAGCCGACTTCTCGAACATTACACCAAACGGCTCGTCTAAGTTTTAATTATAAAAGTTAAAATTATAAAATAGTTTGATTTAGTTTGAAAAATAAAAGTGAAACTTAGTCTGAAACCTCTGTAATCAATTAATGCAGTAAAATACAAATGCTATCACCACAAGTGCATGTTTTCAAAGAAACAGTAAACACATTCCTAAAAACACTACAGATAATTCATAGAAACACTAGAGATATTACATACGGCTTGTAAAAGCTTAGAGCAAAGGAACACCAACATATTTTGTAAATCGGCCATGGATTTAAAATATTTTTGACATATCAGAAGTATACCGCATCATAGTGCACATCCAGACCAGTCTGTTCACCTTCTCAATAGAAATTCGTGGGAATAAAATCTTAAAACATAAAATAATCATCTTAGTACTTAACAACATTGTGATATTAAAATCTTTACATAAAATAACTTAACTTATTTCTATAACTAAGTTTTCAATAACATAATAAGTAAAGCAGCAAAAGATTACAGTGTAAGGATACTTTTCCTGCTTTTAATCAAATTACGTTTTTAATAACGGACAAAACATTCAAGTCATGTGTATTGAAATGTCCATTGAATATATGGATTTATTTATAAAATGAATTAGACTCCCGAGGGCGATTCATTATTCAACTTTATCATAAAAGATTTTCGCTACTTCGAACACAAACTTTGTGCCAATGTACAAAAACAAATTTAAATAAAGTATATAATAGAGACATTATTAATAATATTGCCTGAAATGTATGATGCATACTTCTTCTACTAATAAAACACAGCCACTAGACACTGACTGTCCTCCTACATACAAATTCCTATCGTTTTAGTAAACTAATTATATGAATATCAATGCCACATGCATGATTACAGTAAAACTATATTGGTTGGATAAAGTATGATTATGAACTGCTAATTCTAATATTATTAAAATTATTCGAATTATTTTTTTATAGAATCCCATATTCATTTTCATAAACATAGTGGCCATCTGGTTGCGTATTAAAGATTTATGAATTAAAAGTATCAATGACATAAATCATAGACTGACTAATTTGTTACAAAATATTTTCATATAAAAGCATTATCGATGACATCGTATTGCCATTGTTTAAATGCGTAAAATATATACTTAAATATTGGAGTGTTATTGCCTTCCCTTAAGAAAATAGGTACTTTAGTTACTCAATTACAATACTTACAGGTATATATTAAAAATCGCTACCTTGCCCGTAAAAATAATGAGATCTTGTAACAAATAACAGAGGAAAACCATTTTTTTACATATTAATACAATTGCATAAATTTTGTGTTCCTCTCAAGTTTTCCATTATAAGAGAAGAAAATACATACCTACTACATTATAATCTTCTAAATATGTTTTCAAGTCATGTTTCGGCTAGAATGGCTAATTATATTACGATAAGTTACCGCAAAAGTGCGCAAGCACAGGCGCATGCACGCACACTCCGTTCTCCTACTCTCATATATCATCACCATCATTTGTTTGAACAATTATTATTTAGGAGGAAAATTATCTCCAGGTATATAAGTTATCCTCAAACACAAATTTTAGAACCGATTAGAAACCCACCACCTCTGCCGTGCCTGTCACTTGGAAGTACGACATACCTACTATTCAGACATCAATATGTATAGCGGTCAATATCTTCTATTGTGTGGCCATGGCTGTCCGAACGAATGGAAATTATGAAATTATGGGACTGCATAGAAAAAATGTCCCAGTTCTGTTCAGTGTGGACATTTCATGTAAAGTATTTATTTTATGACCAACGTTATTGAAACAATGGCACGACTATTGATAATGATAACATTTTTATCACAATGTTTAATAACCTGTTCACTCGATTACACACTATGGTAAACATTAAAATTAAAATATTTGTATTTAAATAAAAACTGTTCATTATTTCGTACCCTTATCAATTATTTTGGCAGTTACTTTTTCATTTGAGACATTCAACTTATTATTACCTGAATAACCTTTACCTTGTTTTGATTCTTCGAATTTCGAAAATAAATACTGAGCAAATGAATCATCTTTAGGTATCTCAATATCTTTACTTGGCTCTAGCAGTTTCTTTGATGGATAGCTTGAGAGGTTATTGCTTGAATTCTTTAATGAATCTGATAACTTAGAATCTATAGTCTCTTCAATACTTCTTTTAATGTAATTATTTCGTCTCTTTTCTGTTGAATCTGGTTTTGCAGGCTTAACACTGTCGTCTACTTTCTGTCTCAAGCTCTCGGGCAATGCTTCAGACTTCAGCTTGACCAATGTAGTATTAACAACGGAACAATCTATCTGCATAAGGGTCACATGGTCTGTCATCACCGAATCTGAAACATTTTAATCATAAACATGTCAGGACAATTTAAAAAGGTACCTATATTTTATTATCTGAATCCTATTTCGTATGTCACGTTGGTACTATATATATTTGTCTTTTGATAAGAGATTGTACCAATATTTTTAAAAACAACATTGTTTAGAGACTTACCATTTCCAAACTTGGCTGGTAGTATCAGGGCCATCCTGGGAGGCCTTGTGACGTTGTGTGACACCGCCGGCAGCAACAAATGTTCCCCTTTGCCCACACCAACAACGTAAAACGTATCGTCTCTTCTCTTAAGGGCTTGCAGCAAATCAGTCCACTCGCTCAAATCGTCCATACTAAAGTCAACAGATTTTTTCCTTGGTTTAAGTATTTCATAGTCTATCACAGCATTCTCCCCAAAGTCTAAATCTCTTTTCCTTAGCCTGCGTAGACGCGATTTTTCCCTCATATTCCTCGAATGAGTTTTTGTACTGGGGAATTCTACAAGGTTGTCCTCATTGAGCCTGTTGAACATTTTGTATGTTTCCAAAAATCCACCTGAAACAATTAAGATTACGTTGCATCAGTTTTTTACACTATAAAGTAAATTTTTAAATAAATGTTTCATAAGAAAAATATTAAGTGACCACGACCATAATAAATGTACATGTAATAACATACCATGAATTTTTTCTTCATTTAAGTACACTCTACGTTTTCTCCTGGGCGCGTCGTAAGTCCAATTGAGGGTTTTTCCACCGCCTATCCAGCGGTTGAGCTCGCCCGCTATCCTTATGCTCTCAGTCTGATTGATGTGAGCATAATCATTAGCTTTTATTGTTGTATTCTTACAGTCTATTCCATACGTACTATTATCCACTTCAACATCTGTAAAAGTTTAATGAATTAATGACACTGATAAAAGTGATAAAACAACTAATTATTCTTATCTTGCTTTTACATTCATGGTCAGAGAGTCGAACTGCCAATTTTAAGATAAAACAAGTGATAGCTCTCTGAGATCACTATTACCTACAAATTGGATATTTTTTAAAACACCTTATTACAATGTTTCTCCAGACCCATCACTCCCGTGATCGATTGGGGCCCACAGGACCCTGCACGATTACCAAACCAGAGGTTCAAAGGCCCTTTTGTGCTCGAGGTTTCTAATAGGCGAAAAAACGACCGTGTGTTCCCGTACAAAAACATACCTGGCACCACATTCGTAATATCACCATTTTCTTCAGTCCATAATAAATGCCTTGTGCCGTGCTGCGGTGAGGGATGTCCAGCAAAAGGCTTGGAGTTCCACCTGCAAATACATAGTATTTATTGTATTAAAACATGAAATACATAGTATTCATTGGCGTATTAAAAACATGATATGTTTTTAAAAAAAATAATAAGGCCTTTTTATGGCTTACTTACCCAATAACATTCCAGTTTAATGACACCATAAACACCATAGCGAAGATAACAGCTATATTCTTTTTAGGTATTAGAAGTGATCCCTCTAATCGTGGTATCTGCGTAGAAAGACGAAATATTATTGGTAAATATTGTTCGCACGTATGCGGTCTACATTTAATACTGTTTTTACAAATTCGAAAGACAATATTTAAAAAAAACTAATTTAAATATAAAACTTACTTAAAGTACTTAACATTTGTATTAAATTTTATGAAAATGCATCCGAATTCTTACAAATGGATACTTACTTTTCTCCCTCTTCCACTGAGGTCAACTTGATCTCTCAACAGTTTGTTCTCAAGCCTTAACCTAGCGATTTCCTGATGCGCTTCGAGTAACTGCTGTTCCAATGCCGTAACATACTCTTTCTTCTTCTGGCGCGATTGACAAGCAGATTCTCTGTTAAAGAATGAATTTCATGTTATTCTAAAACCATACACGTCGCCTTTGGGCTTTGTCAGAAGTACATGTGCTCTCTTTTCTATTTATTTTCTGTAATATCTTACTGTCTAGTACAAAATTAATATTAAACATCAAATACCTGTTCTTTATCATTCTTTGCTGTTTCTTTATAGCCTTAATTTCAGCTTCAGTCAAAAGCTTCATATCGACAGCCGGAGGGCTACTAGGTAACTCGGGCTCCGGTGAACTCGCCACCACATTGCGTATTGCAGGAGTCGGGTTCGCATTGTGTGTAGCAATCGGGTTTGGACTTAACACTACGTTATTTCTTAACGGTGAGACCTGCAAATTTGGTTTTTCTTTAAATAAAGTTAGGCATTATAATTACTTAAAAGATTCATTTTTATTTCTCACTCAAAACTATAATACCAATCCCATTACATAGCATTTTATTGGTACAATTTTATTAGCACTATTACGTTACAAGCATGCATGAGATCCAATTTCAATAAAAATGTATGCAGATATTTAAACAGTTGGTAGAATGACCTTCAATTGTTAATCAACGTATTGGTAAATATTAGCATTAAATAAAGTTTGTAGACTATGAAAGTGTAAGGCATATTTGCATAAAGTTTACTTAAACAAATTATTATTTACCTGAACTGGGTAACTATTATTATTTGTGCCATTAAAATTGCTTTGTGGCAGAGGTGATATGGCAATCTTTCCTCCCTTTGTACTCTCTGCTGGTATCACAATTGTTGGTGGCTTTGACTTAACTAGTAAATTGGGTCTTTTCAGTATGCTAGGGACTTTCTTTTGTTCCACAACCAATTTGATTTGATCATTTAAAACAATTTGTTTGTCATCCTTTGGTAAGTTATTCATGAAATTTTCATTAACTACCTTGAAGTATCCATTTTGCATGTAACCATTGCCTAGAATAGAAGTAAAGGTGTGAAAAAACACGCCAATTTGAATAAGAACAATATTAGCAATATTAAGTGTAACTAACCATTAACAGATTTAGATTGAAGCGGTGGACAAATAGAATCCTGTGAATCGTTGTCAATCAGTTCTGTTTTAACACCCTGTAATTATATTGAGTCTTAATGCTTATGATAACTTACCAAAATATACAGGCTTATAATATACATTTATGAAAAGTAAATGATTACCAAAATTTTGTTTGATTTATCATGATATGGTTAATTCAATTAAAACTGAATATAATGAACATACCTTAATTATCCCATTTTCTATAGCCATTACTGGTCCAACTCTGTCAGGAGATGTAAAGTTTGAATGCCTAGGTGGTGATGGAGAAGGGGTGATTGGAGCTAAAATAAAAGTTACAACATTAAGCATCACTTACTATGAAAAAGTTATACTTATTATAAGTTATCTAAAATACTTTAATATATCACTAAGGCTCAGACTTGACTAAAGCAGAGATTTGAGAGGAGTGGAGCAGGGATGTTTCGTAAGCTACTTATAAAACGCTGAGGTGGAATCTCAGACTTATTAACACACATTATTTTTTGATACTTACCACTTTTCTGTAGGAACAACTCTACATCTTCTAGATTCAAGCTGCTTGCTGGCTCCTCATCAAAGTTTGTCATCCAATCGCTGGGTGATAGAGATGTCTGCCTAGCAGAAGTATGACTGGAGCCACTGTGTAAATAATATAGAATGTCATAAATTCAATAAATACTGCAATTAAAGAAATATTTTACAGTCTCCCCTTCCAAAGGGGTTAATTTATATCCCAGCTAATAAATGCATCTTTTTTTAAGTCAAGAAATGAAATTAATCAGGGTCTAGATGGGTATAAAAGTAATAGTTTCTTACTTTTTTGAGTCATCTTCACTGCCAGAATCAGAATTGCTGCTTTCAGTAGATTTGACACTAAGGATTGGAGATATCGGGGGTACCAGTACCGGTGCAGCGCCTGCTAAGATCTCACTTGGTGTAGCATCAGCTCCATCTAGTAATGATGACCATTGGTACTCTTTTGTGAGCTCATCAAGAAAATCATCACCTAAAACAAAAACAGACTTGAATATGATCGGATCAATATAGCAAGTTTAAGCGGGAGCAAGTGGCTTTGGGAGATCATTAATAGTCCAGAAGTTAAATGATAAAAAGTAGTCACTTCATTACCCAATTAGATTACCTGATAGATAAAGTTAAGAAATCTTACTAAAATATCAAAAGCTTAGACAGAAAGGTTATTTTTGCAAGGTGAAATGAAACAATGATTAGTAAATAACATTACGTCGAATGTCGAGACAAAGTATGCAAGGAAGCACATTGTTTTCATAAATTAGCCGGATTCATTTACACAACAAAGCACAATCTAATTACCGTATAGGTACCCCTTGCTTTCGATAAGCAGATCCGCATCCATTAGTGGTTATTTACGAATATAAAGATCAATCAATAAACTTTACACCGTATCCGGTATTACATTTTCTTTTATCATCATTGAAACATCAACACGAGTTTACACGACAACAAACGCCATTAAATTTTTTGACACTTTTGATTTGACAGCAGTCATGACCAGTCACTTTTTTTACGATAACATCACATCATAAGTCACGCAAAGGAAGTTGAATCTATATAGGCAATCATCACTAAACTATGAATGATGATTTTTTTAGTAAAACAGGATAGTTTTGTTCCAGCAAAATTTATATAAGAATGTTAATAATATAATAATTAAGACCATACTTTCCTTTCAGGCATCGCTAGCAAAATTCAATATCAATCTCACGGAATCGTCAATATTATTTAAAATTAAAGCTGGCACCAGGTTTGGAGCTGAAAAGTATTACATGATTTGGAACGTAGTAATTTTGACAGTTTTCGATTTCGATTGATTTCGGGATATTTTTGTATTCATAATTAGTTCTCGTTTAACTTTGTTTTACGATGAAGCATTAGCAGTTTTATGAATTGCCGTGATTCTGATACAATTGTTTCTTCTGACTAATCACTACACAATGCCTTGACGACTGTGTCGAAAGAGCCGGTTGCAAAATGTCTGTCCCTGACGACCAAGAGGATTTCATTTTTCGCCCTCAGCTCCATTTGGATGCTAAGTGGCATAATCCTGACTTACAAGATGCCCTACACGATCCAGAGGCCCTAAGTACTCTATTCAACAGCTTGCTGCAGGACAGAGAGATATATTTCGACGCCGGAAATGGCTTAGTTAATTCAGCAGGAGTTACTGCGAAACTAGGCGAAAGTGGCAAATATTATTGCGGCCTTAGGGTAAGCTGCCTTTTGAAAACATGTTTATGCGTTAGCCTCCTACAAGATCAACTTGTTATATTAATGAATGGGATGATTTTCCACTTTGGAAATCAAGGCAGATTTGAATCTAATTAGACTTCTGTTCAAAAACATTTCTGTAGGCTAGTTCGCAACAAAATATTCATTATGAATATAGAAATCAATATGGAAAGTATTTAGCTATGACTGTTTATTCCTTGTAGCCTTATTCTTATAAGCCTAGTGTTTTACAACATTGTTAAAAAAATATGTTCCATTTTATTTGCCTACTATATTATAACTGGAGACTTATTATTAGCAAATAGCAATCTTTTGTAACTCTTATAGGTACTTGGAAAATAACTGTTGGCCTTCTGACCAAATATAAAAAAAATAAATCTATAAAAAAATAAGTAATGAAATTCTTTGATTTAAGATACTAACATGTACGTGCTGTGATGGACTCTGTGGGCCGCATTCCGGCTGTGCATGTCCCCCGTGCACTGCATTATCAGCGGAGGAGGAGCTGAGGATTGCCATACAGGCCAAAATTGTGGCGCCACTGCCATCCGTTCAAGTCATAGATGATCTCAAATGGAAACAAGATCCAGGTATTTTTAAAATAGTTTCATTGTTAAAGTAATGATTTCCTACTCTTGTTTTAATTTGATTCTCCCCTTTATATTAGATCTGTTCTGTATATCATATTTGCATTACCAAAAAAAGGTTAATCATAGATTTAGAAACTATGAAATAGTATTCATATTTTTTTAGATAGCACAAAATTATTTTCAAATTAAATCATAATTTTTCATAGAATGTCAACTCCAGTGTTTAAAGTTATGTTGTCCCTTGTATTTAGTTTTTAGTGTGTGCAAATATATTTAGTTTTTAAGTATTAGTATAATTAATTAAATTTCAACAGGTCCAGATTGCCTGCAAAATTTGATGGAATCTCTGCTGTGGGAGCAGCGAGTGAGAGCCATAAACACTGCTATCAGTTGTCCATTCATATCTCAAATCCGTCGCTTGATAGTATTGTGCAATAGACACCTCATAGCTGTCATTAGGTATCACATTTTAATTTCCCTTAGATAAAATTAGTTCAATTGTAACATACAGCCTTAGTTTTGATTGCAACACTGACAAAAATATTTGATTAAAATTAATTGCAAAAACTAAATGGTGGCAAATGTAATTCAGTAGAAACCATATTTATTAAACTTTTTAATAAATAGTTCAACTGCAGTATAAATTGTCTATAACTTACCGTTTTCACATAACACTACATTGATTTTGTTCAAATCTGCTTTTATGGGCTAGAAGATTTATTTGCTTGTAAAATAGTTATTATTTTTATTTTTCAGAGACCAGAGTCACACCAAAGAAACAAAGAAAATAAAACTTGACAAAAAGCCTCCACATACCGTTAGCAATAGAGCTTTGAGCACCCTGAACAAGCCAGTTGAGTTGTCGACAGAGAGCCAAGAGGAAACTGAAGAACATACTGATGATTCAGAAAAGTATGACCTATCATGACTGGAACTTCCATCAGAGTTTTTTCTTCCAGTATTATCTATATTCCACATATTGAATTGCTAGTTTTTGTTCAGATATTATTATCAATATAATGTTATTGATGATGAAATACAGAATATAAGTTGATCCCACCAATGCTTGTTGTCAATTAGGGCTTGCAATTCGAATATTCGAATATTCGAATAATTCGAATATTCGACTCATTTTACTATTCGAATATTAAGTGACGCGTTATTCGAATATTCGAATATTTTATGCCCTATTGGGATTAATTAGGAAATGCAATCGCGATAGTGTCAAATCTCAAAAAATAGGTAGAAGTTTTTCGATATTCTATCTCGACGGTCTATTATCTCGCTATATGTGATATTGATCGAGATCTCTACAGTTTTGATCGAGATTATCGAGATTTTAACCGATATTAAATGACCCTAAGCAAAAAAACTTTAGCTAATTTAACTTCTTAAGTTTCATCAAAAATGAATGTTTGATTGATCGCGTGAATAATAATGTCTTCGTTTAATGTTATTTCACCCCTTACAACCCTTCCTGGTAAAAAGACAAGGCCTATTTTTGTAGGGGAGGTGGGTTTTTTTTATTTTCGAGCGTCTATCAACCAAGCATGGAAATATGTTGAGGGCATCACAAACGATACTTTGGCAGTATTGCTGTAAACTCAGTCTAAACTGAGTTTGACAGGTTTAGACTTTTACACTTTAGGCCTACGCTTCATGCTCGGCAGAATCAGCATTCCGAACCAGTGGTAGAATCGCATTAAGTATGTTTATTTATATTAGTATATTTTATATATCACCATATACATATATGTATTCAAATGTATTGAATATTTTTTTTTTTCATAGTTTTGACGATTCGAAAGTGCTTGTTTGTATGCCTATTTGAATAAAGATATTTTTGATTTTGATTTTGATACATTTTTCTATGGGAAATGGCATCCTTTTTTTATCTCGCGTCTAACGGCCTACTATGGAAATACCTAGGCCGTTCAATAAGTACTTAGCCTCGCTGCCAGATGCTGCTATTATTTCGAAAATGTTTTACTATCGTGCAGTAAATACGTTTTGAAGTATACTGAGGACTTTTCAGTCTATTCCCTTCATTTGTTTAATTTTGACAGCCTATGGAAGTGAGCTTGTCGGTCGGTTTTTACAAAAACCGGCCAAGAGCGTGTCGGACACGCCCATGAAAGGGTTCCGTAGCTAAAAGATGGCCCGACCGCTTAAGACACCATTTAGTACGGGCAACTGCACGTCATAAGTTGGACGAGTTGTATAAAAATAACTATGTATGATACAGAGTTCGCTATAGTTTTCGTTGAAAGTACTTACTTGGAGGTATACACGACATTTTTTTCAAAATTATTGTAACAGTATTTCAAAAGTTAAGGAAGGGGGGACGCTCTAATTTTAACTTTGTATTAATATATCTCGAGACTGGGTTGTTTGATCCACATGGTTTTAAGGCAAGTTTTATTGTATTTAAAAATACCTTTTTAACGATACCTCACACGATGGGGTAAGTCGAATTTTTTTTTAGAATTTACTTTTCGATGTATGGTAGGGGGGATAAAAAATAATTATTTTTCGATTATTTTAAAAACCAATTCTTGAATTATCACTATGCATCTCTCCACCAATTTTCGTGGCAATCGGTTCAGAAACGGCGGAGAACGAGCCAGGACAGACAGACAGACAGACAGACAGACAGACAGACAGACATGACGAAACTATAAGGGTTCCGTTTTTGCCATTTGGCTACGGAACCCTAAAAAACCGGCCAAGAGCGTGTCGGACACGCCCATGAAAGGGTTCCGTAGCTAAAAGATGGCCCGACCGCTTAAGACACCATTTAGTACGGGCAACTGCACGTCATAAGTTGGACGAGTTGTATAAAAATAACTATGTATGATACAGAGTTCGCTATAGTTTTCGTTGAAAGTACTTACTTGGAGGTATACAGGACATTTTTTTCAGAATTATTTTAACAGTATTTCAAAAGTTAAGGAAGGGGGGACGCTCTAATTTTAACTTTGTATTAATATATCTCGAGACTGGGTTGTTTGATCCACATGGTTTCAAGGCAAGTTTTATTGTATTTAAAAATACCTTTTTAACGATACCTCACACGATGGGGTAAGTCGAATTTTTTTTTAGAATTTACTTTTCGATGTATGGTAGGGGGGGTAAAAAATAATTATTTTTCGATTATTTTAAAAACCAATTCTTGAATTATCACTATGCATCTCTCCACCAATTTTCGTGGCAATCGGTTCAGAAACGGCGGAGAACGAGCCAGGACAGACAGACAGACAGACAGACAGACAGACAGACAGACATGACGAAACTATAAGGGTTCCGTTTTTGCCATTTGGCTACGGAACCCTAAAAATGGAAAGCAACAAAATCGTTCAGTGATTAGATTCTTGTTTTTGAAAGGGAAAATGCGCATGGATATCAAAGAGCGCTTGAATGCTGTGAAAGATGACTCTTCTCCTTCCATGTTGACTGACAAAAATTGGTTTAATCAATTTGATCGAAGCCGCACGTCGGTTCTTGATGAGCGAAGCCAACCCAAGCTAAAAACGGCTTCTACGGAGGAAAAGGTAAAAAAAAATCAAGTTATCGTGGTGGCAGCCCGGCGATTGAAGATTCACGAGATAGCTGAGACTGTGGGCATTGCAAAAAGAACACTGCATCATATTCTGCACTATGAATTGGGTGTGTAAAAGTTGTTGGCGCGGAGGCTGCCGCGTTTGCTCCCACCAGACAACAAGCGCAACCGTAAGACAACATCGGCAACATGTTTGACCCAGTTGCAACGCTATCCAGTGCAATTCTTTCAGCGTTTTATGACCGTCAACAAAGCGTGGGTTCGCTGGTACACACCAAACCCAGGGAACAGTCGAAACAGAGGATTTTTCCCGGCAAATGTGCTCCAAGGAAGGCGAAGACTGTTAAATCGGCCGGAAAGGCAATGGCCGCTGTTTTTTTATATTCACGGGGTAAGATCTACATCGATTACATCGAGAAGGGTAAAACAACTATGGGGCTCCACTATTCTGACTTACCAGGCCAATTAGATGACAAATTGAAAAAAAAGACCCGCATTAGGAAAAGCAAAAAGTGCTGCTCCACCACGACAACGCGGCGGCTAACACCTTCGTAGGTGTCATGGCCAAATTGGTAGAATTGAGCTACAAATTGTTGCTCCATCCATCGTAATCCCTAATTTTGGCTTCTTGTGATTTCTTCTTATTCCCAATTTCGAAAAAATCGCTCGCCGTAAAAAGATTTGGGTCGAATGATGCGGTCATCGCCGCCCCAGAGACCTATTTTGGAGGCCTCGGGAAATAGTATTTTTTGGATGGGTTAAAATGGTTGCAGCATCGCGGTGCCAAGTGTATCGATTTGAAAGGAGACAGTGTTGTAAAATAAATCTAAACTTTCTTAAAAATATGTTTTTTTCATATTTAGGCTAAGTAATTATTGAACTGCCCTCGTACATATATATTTTAGAGGTCATTATAAACGATATTTAATTTTACAGTATATCTGCAAACTCAGTCTGAACTGAGTGAGACAGGGTTGAAACTTGACCACAATGTACCCTCGCTTAAATATTTTTTATGGGAAGATCGATGGCGCAATGGTTAGCACACTCGGCCTGCGGTTGCTAAACTTAAGTAACGTTCGCAGATGCCAGTCGCAGGTGACCGAATAATTTAATCTCAAACTCCTCCCAGCTTCGGAAGGCACGTTAAGCCGTTGGTCCTACGCCTGTGGCGTGCAGTAAGGTGGCCTGGCGTCTTTAGTTTTTCGCGTCCAACGATCATTTATTTAAAAATTTATTTTTGAGACTATGTATTACAAACAATATGTGCATAGACAGTATAGCTACAAACTCTGTCTGAATTGAGTGAGACAGTTTAGAACTTAATAAAAGGGTATGAAGCAAATGTTCAGTCAGAGTGCAAAAGTACTATCCTGTGTTTATCAGTTCGGACTGAGTTTGCAGCAATACGCCTTTTACAAATATCGTTTTTAATGTACTTAAGAATATATATTTTCATGTTTAGTTGATGGCCGTTGTTAAATGTTGAAGCCAAGGTCCACAGTAAAAAAGTTCGAGTCTGCCTCACTCAGTTCGGACTGAGTTTATAGCTAAACTGTCTTTGCAAATATTGTTTATGATGATCTCTAGTATATATTTTTCCCTGTTTGGTCGATGGACGCGAAATAATAAAGACGCCACCTTCCCTAGAAAAATGTAAGTAGCGAAAGCCCAGTTTTTGTGTAAAAGTTCTAACCTGTCTTACTCAGTAGGGACTGCGTTTACATTGGGCTCTTAAGAATATATATTTCCATGTTTGGTTGATGGCCGCAGGAAAATAAAGGACACAACCTCCTATTAAAAAATATTGAAGCGAAGGGTACATAGTGTTCAAGTTTCTAGCCTATCTTACTCAGTTCGGGCTTAGTTTGCAGATATACTCCCAAATCAAATAGCTTTTTAAATGTCTTCAAAAATATTTATTTTCATTTTTCATGATTGATCGAAAGACGCGAGAAAAAAAGTTATGTACTTTCCCATAGAAAATGTATGAAGCGTAGGCTTAAAGTGTAAAAGTTTAAATCTGGCTCACTCAGTTCGGACTGAGTTTACAGCTATACTGCCATAGCCATTATCGTTTGGGATGGCCTCAAGACTATATATTTCCATGTTTGGTTGGTGGACGCTTGAAAAAAAATTTCGAATAATATTCGAATATTCGAATATTTTTCGAAAAATATTCGAATATTCGAATACCTGATTTCGTCGAATATTTGCAAGCCCTATTGTCAATATGTAAAAAATATTTTATATTCCTTGTTTAAACACCTCCATGGTCTAGTGGTCCTGGGTTTGTTCCCTGGGTCAAATTTATTCCCGCATTTGGCAAGCGTTGTGATTAAGTCAAAATACATCTTTGTAACGGAAATGATGGAGGCCTTTGCTCAGCAGTGGGATAGGCTTATACTTTATGATTTGTTTAAAATATAATTTTTTGTCCAGTGCCCTCGGCCTAGCGCGGGTAGGTGCCCGAGCGGCGCTACGCCTCGCGCTATCACTAGTCCGTCGCGCCTGGCGGTGCGGCGAGGACGCGGACGTTTGCTCCGCATTGCTCCGAGACGCGCTCGACGCCGTGCGAGCGCTGCCCGACGCGGCACTGTTTGCCGGCGCCGGTACAGCTCAGCAGGCACCACGGTCGCAGAAGATATGGGCTGAAGTCGTCGATAGCGCCGCCAAGTTCCTGCATCAGGTGGTCATCGGGTGAGTGTACACTTACTAACTGTGTATCGAAGACGCGGACGTATGCTCTGCATTACTACAAGACGCGCTAGACGCCGTGCGAGCCCTGCCCGACGCGGCATTATTCGCCGGCGCCAGCGCAGCTCAGCAGATGATATGGGCGCAGCTTAAAAAGACAAAGTTTGTGGATCTGTTTACGTAAAGTACCAATATTTGTAATGTCACTTACATAAACTAATTATCTGGCAGGGAAAAAATATTTGCTAATTACTTTAAGAATCAAGTCATAGAATAACTATTTTATCTACTTGATTTCAGTGAAGTAGGATGCAACGTCCCGCTCGGCGACTGGCGCACGTCGCTGTGCGTGTGGGTGGAGCTGTGCGCGAGCCGCGCGGAGTTGCCCGCGCTGCTGAAGGCGGCCGACGCGCTCGTCACCTTGCCGCCGCGGCAGAAGCGACAGCCCGATAACAGGTTGGTTTGACGGGACGTTGGTCTTGTGGTCAGAGTCACTGGCTACAAAACCGAGGGTCGCGGCGTTCGAATCCCGCTAGGGCCAGATGTTTTGTGTGATGAGCATCGGCAATTGTACTCGAGTCATGGAGGTCTATAAAAGTTTTTAAGTATGTCTATCCATTCCCTAGCATCCATAGTACAAGCTTCAAGCATAGTTTGGGGCTAGACAATTGGTGTGTTAGTCAAAATAATTTATTTATTTAAATCGATAGTTACAACCCGTTGGAACCAGATTGAACCTAATGCACTAGCCCCTAGCTTGCAGTTCGGTCGCCCAGTCTCATCCCGTGACGGTACTGAGAGGATGAAAGAGGGTAGTAGTTGATGTCATATAAAAGAGCGTTTATCTAGTGGGGTATGCAAAGGCGGACTGATGTCCTAATGCCAAACGGGCAAGCACATCGGGCGTATATCATCTAATACATGCTATGCAATGACTTCAAGAATGTAAAGGACATCATCGCGGTTTCCTACATTTTTGGTCCAAATATGAAAGTGCCGGCCAACAAAAAAAAATGCTGTATTTCGTTAGAACTTGTCCCCCGGAGTATTTATTATTATGACACCAAAGCTGTAGGGTCATTGGCCTTGGTTTTATTGTAGTTCAAAAATACAACATCTTCATACATTTTCAGTGAATTTAACTTACAAAAAAAGTGAATTGCCTGCCATAACTTGTTGACATTTGAACATTTTTAGTAAGATGCAGTGGTTCTTAACCTATTTCGTAGTATTTAATTAAAACAAAACCTCTGTATACAGGGTGGAATTTTTTAAATGTGTTTTGAGGGGCTGGTACATTAACCGTTGTAGTTTCAGGAAACGTTGTTAGGCAAACATCCACAACTTTTTGAGAAGTATTGATCTGCATTCAAACATTTTGGAAAAAAGTTACGGTCAGAAAAGAAAATGCTGAAATATGCAACATTTTTTTTTCATGCCAATCGATCCTGTTTCATGTAAGGATCAGATGACTCTAAGGGACCATTTGAGGTTTGAGTACTAGAAATGTGGGAAATCTCAAAAAAAAACTATTTTGAACATATTGATCTTGTTTTGTGTTTTTGAGGATTATAAATAAAAAATATATAGATTATAGTGGTGACACTCAAACATGACATAGGTATTCATTCGCTGAGGTGCATTGTTATTGCGTGGCCATTGTTATTGTCATTTTTTAGGAAAAAGTCCGGCATCCCAGCCTTATTCCATTTCCAGTACTCAATCCTTAAATGGTCTCATAAAGTCTTCTGATCCATACATGAAACAGGGTCGAATGGCATGAAAAAAAAATGCAATTTTCAGTACAAAATGTATGGGAAAAGTATTTTTGACATTTCTAGTAATCAAACCTCAAATGATCCCTTAGAGTCATTTGATCCTTACATGAAACAGGATCGATTGGCATGAAAAAAAAATGTTGCATATTTCAGCATTTTCTTTGCTGACCGTAACTTTTTTCCAAAATGTGTGAATGCAGATCAATACACCTCAAAATGTTGTGGATGTTTGCCTAGCAACGTTTCTGAAACTACAACGGTTAATGTACCAGCCCCTCAAGACCCATTTAAAAAATTCCACCCTGTATACAGAGGTTTTGTTTTAATTAAATACTACGAAATAGGTTAAGATTAAGAACCACTACATCTTACTAAGAATGTTCAAATGTCAACAAGTTATGGTAGACAATTCACTTTTTTTGTTAGTTAAATTCACTGAAAATGTATGAAGATGTTGAATTTTTGAACTACAATAAAACCAAGGCCAATGACCCTACAGCTTTGGTGTCATAATAATAAATACTCCGGGGGACAAGTTCTAACGAAATACAGCAATTTTTTTTGTTGGCCGGCACTTTCATATTTGGACCAAAAAAGATGATGTCCTTTCGTCTTCTGATTCCAGAATAACTTTGGAAGAATGTACGGCGCCATTAGGACCATTTTTGAGGAGAATGGCTAAGGTCACTGCTCCTAATCCAATCGTCAACAACGAACCGAGCACTGACACAAATCCTACAGATACGTACCTCAAGTGAGTAACAAACAAGACTTCGTTATTTTAACAGATCATCTTGAATTTTGATTGATCATTATTATTATGTAATTGTCATTGCAGAGAGTTGACTATCCCAGCTGGCGACGGATTGATGGAAGTGAGGAAAGCTGGGATTGCATTGTTATGTCATCTGGATAGACTAGGAGCACCATTGTTGCCACCACTGAAGGGATTCGTTACGGTATGCTGATAATTAGATATTTTTATTGATTACATTGTTAATTACTTTAATGCATGGGCAACATAAACTTGCATTGCAGTTCAATAATAACGCTTATTCGCCAGTCTTAAGAACGGAAAAAAGTTTGAAGCGTTACATCTAGTGTCCGACCGAATATTCGGTTTCGGTTTCGGTTTCGGCTGAGTTTCGGCAAAAACACGAGTTTCGGTTTAGTTTCGGTTTCGGCGGCAAACTGGCCGAAACTACGGCCGAAACCGAATGTGCGTTCGGGAGTTTCCGCGCTGTCATCGGAACGGTCGTGCTCGGAGCGTTGAATGAGTGAATGAATCCGATCAGAGCCAATGTCGTGATTCGCTCGCTTGTTTGTGCTGTTCGCTTTGTTTTGTTGTGGTGTCGAGTTTTCGAGTGATTTATTTTGAATTTGGTAAGTTTTATCTTGTTTTATGTCGTTATATCATAAGTGCGGGAAGTAAACATCAAAAAAATATTCAATATGACTGATAAAAGTATAATCAAGGTAAATCTAACCTAAAATTTTTTTTGGTTTGCAATTGTAAATTGTAAACAAACATCAAACATTACTTAGGTAGTTAGTTATGACTATAGTGCATTTCATTGTGATAGTATTATGAATTCAGAGTTTCAAAGTTCATTTTAGTATTTATCACCAAGGTATACTATCCAAGTGGCAAGTACAGTAGATACTAACTTTCATATTACCAATTTTGTTTTGTGTGAAACTGAGTTAATAAGAAAGAACTAAAGAAGTTTAAGTTTATTTGTTCTAAGATAAAAGTGATTTATTTTTGTTTAGTACTTAAATGTTAAGTATCTACTAATACCTATTGTCTATTGTGATTGTTCTTTATTTTACTTTTTTGACTGAAGGGTCATAATAATGTGTCAAACTGAGTTTATAAGAAAGAACTAAAAAAGTTTAAGTTTATTTGTTCTAAGATAAGTGATTTATTTTTGTTTAGTACTTAAATGTTAAGTATCTACTTAGACCTATTGTCTATTGTGATTGTGATATTAGTAACTACTAACTACATATGTGATTAAAAGTGAAATCTATGTGATCTAAAGAAAAACAATAGAGACTGATTAAACTGACTGATTATAATAACGTTTTCTTTATATTTTCCTCAAAATATGAGCCTTGCAAGGAAGTTTCGGTTTCGGTTTCGGTTTCGGCCGAAACAGACACCGTTGCCGAAATTCGTTTTCGGTTTCGGTTTCGGCCGTAAAACTAGTTTCGGTCGGACACTAGTTACATCTGATATACTGATGTTTCTTTCAGTGCACCGAATCAGCCCAGGAAGTTGTGTCAGTGGGAACGGGCTCGTTACATTTAGGTGCACTTAGGATACAACAGATTGCTTGCGCCGAGAAACTGGCATTATTACTGACGCAAGATGGCGCTGTGTATACACTGCCGTATGATACAATGGTACCTCAACTTGTGCCTGGTAAGCATTTCTATTTTATATAATTTTTTTTTCTATCATTCATTTGTAAAACTTGTTCAACTTATATACTAATCTTACAGCCGAATCTACATTTTCATTATCATTAAAAATACTTTTTAGTCTTTTTTTACTTTTTTTTTCATTAAAAGATCGCCATTTTGTCGCACATTTAATAAGGTTTTCCGTGCTTAACATTAATTCTAGAGAATTTGCGTCCACTTCAAAGAAGGTTTTCATGTGATTTTTTACAAGCTTCGAACTTAGTCGCTTGGGCAATTGGTGTATTAGTTCAATGAATTTATTCATTTTTTTTCAACTAACACAGGTTTAGAAAACAAGACGATAACGCAAGTGGGCTGCCACTCGTCTGGACGGCACTACCTGTGCTGCTCGGCGTGCGGCGGCGCGTGGTCGTGGGGCGCGGGTGAGGACGGCCGCCTCGGCCACGGCGACACCGCGCCAAGAGACGCGCCCGCCGCCATACACCACCTCGCGCACCACGAGGTCATACGCGTGGCGGCCGGCGTGGCTTGCAGGTAATGTGGTTGGCTAGGCTGATTATTACTAACAAGGTTTGGAGAACAAGACTATAACGCAAGTGGGCTGCCACTCTGGCGGACGGCACTACCTGTGCTGCTCGGCGTGCGGCGGCGCGTGGTCGTGGGGCGCGGGCGAGGACGGCCGCCTCGGCCACGGCGACACGGCTCCACGCGACGCGCCCGCCGCCATACACCACCTCGCGCACCACGAAGTCATACGTGTGGCGGCTGGGGTGGCTTGCAGGTAATGTGGTTGGCTAGGCTGATTATTACTAACAAGGTTTGAAAAACAAGACTATAACGCAAGTGGGCTGCCACTCGTCCGGACGGCACTACCTGTGCTGCTCGGCGTGCGGCGGCGCGTGGTCGTGGGGCGCGGGCGAGGACGGCCGCCTCGGCCACGGCGACACGGCGCCACGGGACGCGCCCGCCGCCATACACCATCTGGCCCACCACGAGGTCATACGTGTGGCGGCTGGGGTGGCTTGCAGGTAATGGAGTAGTTGGTTAGGCTGATTATTACTAACAAGGTTTGAAGAACAAGACTGTAACGCAAGTAGGCTGCCACTCGGGTGGACGGTACTACCTGTGCTGCTCGGCGTGCGGTGGCGCGTGGTCGTGGGGCGCGGGTGAGGACGGCCGCCTCGGCCACGGCGACACGGCGCCACGGGACGCGCCCGCCGCCATACACCACCTCGCGCACCATGAGGTCATACGCGTAGCAGCGGGCGTGGCTTGCAGGTAATGTAGTTGTTGACTAGGCTGATTCTTACTAACAAGGTTTGAATAACAAGACGATAACGCAAGTGGGCTGCCACTCTGGCGGGCGCTACCTGTGCTGCTCGGCGTGCGGCGGCGCGTGGTCGTGGGGCGCGGGCGAGGACGGCCGCCTCGGCCACGGCGACACGGCGTACACTGGTCCACTTTGGCAAAATATGGGACATTCGCATCAAAGTTAATATTTAGAGTTCATATTTTTTTTACGTGCTCCTCTTTTGATTATAAATCACTTTTATAAATTGCAATTTTTCAAATAAACTTATAGTTTTCGAGAAAAAAAATATCGTCAATTTTTTTGTATGGAGGAAAAGTGATTGACGTTTATAACTCCGAAATCTGCAGGGGATTTGCGTTGAAACTTGGTGAGTTTCAAGATCTCATCATTCCCTATGATAAATGTCAGCTACATTTTTTTGTATCCTTGCAGTCTTCGAAGCTACAGGCGCTTAAACACTTAAAATAAAACTGTATATTTTTAAAGCTGAAATAACATTCGATAAAAAAAAATAAGTACCTTACAGCACCCAACAAAATATTGGTACTTGTATTATAAGCACTAGGCGCTAAATTCGAAGTCTTAAACCAAAAGAGGAAACAATGTTAATAGCATAATCTTACGATCCTTTTTCAAAAACTTAAAGGGTCTGCGCTTAAATCAGCTTATAAGTCTATAAAGACTTCATCTTCATCTTCTGAGGTTTTATGATCTTTACTTTCTATCTTATCTTTAAGTGAATCATTGGCCTCAGGAAAAAATAATACTATGAGTTTTATTTTTATATATGGGTTTGAGATGTGTGATGTATGTATACGATTTTTCGAGTATGTTTTTCTCGAGTATGTCTAAAATCTTTGTTACGGGCTTCAGATGCCTCTTCTGATAACTTGCCTATGGGGATGAACGAAAACTGTTGACATAATATATCAGCACCATGGACCAAAAGCTTATGGACACTCGATGGAATGTAATACCACGGGTACAAAGAAATGTAAAATTTAGCCTTATTCCGACAATGACAGCAAATCATTTAATGAGATTTTCGTCTACCTTTGTTATTTCTGCAGACTTCTTGTTATCTCAAAATAATCTTCTGGCTGCATTACCGTCGTTAGTGGTGCCAAAACTTTGCTTTACAATATCCACTAGAAGTCCCATCCACTGAAAAAGTTCTTGTTGAGTTAAGTTTTTTTTCCTATTCTTTAGCAACTTATGTTCCCCTCGTGCAGCCCACTGTTTAAAATCTAAGTTATAAGATATATGCAAAATTCATTCCAAGCACCTAATCCACATATGAAGCGAAGCCAAGACGAACTTGTACATATTTTCTGTTGCTGGTTTTTAGAAATAATTTCCCAATTATTCATTTCTTTTGGAGTTGCAAGACATATGTTGCAAGTGTCACTAGACCGGGTTTCTGAATAGACCCTTGCTACTTTTCCATCGATAATAGTCATGTAGAGCTCATGGAATACCTCTATATTGCCTATTTTTGTAGGGACTAACTCAGTTATTTCGTCATTAATTGAATCTGTTTGTTCTTGTATGATATCTTCAGTCTCTTTTACAAATTTAAACATCATTGGTCTACAAGTAACATCGCCACACATTAAGCGCAAAGGGGCGCACTAGGCTTACCCTCAAACAGACGAATCAGAAAAAAAATCCCCCGCATTGTGTTTTTCTTTTAAAGTGCTGTGTGATGAAGACCCATCGCAGCCCCATATGCATATAAATTTTAAAACTGACAATTCGAAATTAACACCGGTTACTTTGAAAAGGTTCTCAACAGTCAAATCTAAAAGTGCTGGAAGTTTAACTTTAGCACCAGTTTCTGTTACTGATATATCTCCAGGGTTTGACGGGTAACACGACTCCTTAGCTTCTAAAATTCTGTGATATGATGGCAATAGGGAAATGTCTTTATCAATTAAGGTTGTTCTTAATATATTCTTCTTTAATTTCCATAGGCAAGATATCAGAAGAGGTGAAGAGGCATCTGAAGCCCGTAACAAAGATTTTAGACATACTCGAGAAAAACATACTCGAAAAATCGTATACATACATCACACATCTCAAACCCATATATAAAAATAAAACTCATAGAATTATTTTTTCCTGAGGCCAATGATTTACTTAAAGATAAGATAGAAAGTAAAGATCATAAAACCTCAGAAGATGAAGATGAAGTCTTTATAGACTTATAAGCTGATTTAAGCGCAGACCCTTTAAGTTTTTGAAAAAGGATCGTAAGATTATGCTATTAACATTGTTTCCTCTTTTGGTTTAAGACTTCGAATTTTGCGCCTAGTGCTTATAATACAAGTACCAATATTTTGTTGGGTGCTGTAAGGTACTTATTTTTTTTATCGAATGTTATTTCAGCTTTAAAAATATACAGTTTTATTTTAAGTGTTTAAGCGCCTGTAGCTTCGAAGACTGCAAGGATACAAAAAAATGTAGCTGACATTTATCATAGGGAATGATGAGATCTTGAAACTTACCAAGTTTCAACGCAAATCCCCTGCAGATTTCGGAGTTATAAACGTCAATCACTTTTCCTCCATACAAAAAAATTGACGATATTTTTTTTCTCGAAAACTATAAGTTTATTTGAAAAATTGCAATTTATAAAAGTGATTTATAATCAAAAGAGGAGCACGTAAAAAAAATATGAACTCTAAATATTAACTTTGATGCGAATGTCCCATATTTTGCCAAAGTGGACCAGTGTGCGGCGCCCCGGGACGCGCCCGCCGCCATACACCATCTGGCGCACCATGAGGTCATACGCGTGGCGGCGGGGGTGGCTTGCAGGTAATATAGTTGTTGACTAGGCTGATTCTTACTAACAAGGTTTGAAGAACAAGACGATGACGCAAGTGGGCTGCCACTCGTCTGGACGGCACTACCTGTGCTGCTCGGCGTGTGGCGGCGCGTGGTCGTATGGCGCGGGCGAGGACGGCCGCCTCGGCCACGGCGACACGGCGCCACGGGACGCGCCCGCCGCCATACACCATCTGGCACACCACGAGGTCATACGCGTGGCGGCCGGTGTGGCTTGCAGGTAGTGTAGTGGTGGCGTGGCTGATTCTTGAACGTAACAGAATGTATATTTTTGTAACATACAGTATATTTTTGTAATATACAGTGTACTTTTGTAAAATAGAGTATTTTCTTGTTACACAGGTCATATTCGTAACATAAAGCGAGTATTTGTAAAACAAAACGTATAAATAATAAAAACTTTGAGTTATAAAAAAAAACCTGTGTTACAAAAATGGTTTTTTGCGTTACAAAAATGACCTTTATGTTACAACATGAAATTTTTCTGTACCACGTGTCTCGGCATACATCTATACAAATATTATAAAGAGGAAAGGTTTGATTTTTTGTTTGTTTGTTTGTTTGTATGAATTGAATAGGCTCCGAAACTACTTGGCAGATTTGAAAAATTCTTTCACTGTTGGGAAGCTACATTCACCCAGAGTAACATAGGCTATATTTTATCCCGGTACGGGAAGTAGTTCCCCCGGGACGCGGGTGAAACCGCGTGACGGGCCGCTAGTAATATATATTTTTCTTAATAAAGAAGAAAACTAATTGTTTTTTATTTAAATTGGTGTTTCTAGGTTGTATTACAATAAAACGGTACATTTTTATTTCTCCCCAGTGCTGTTATAACATCTCGAGGAGCACTGTACACTTGGGGACGCGGAACCCAAGGACGCCTCGGGCACGGCACGATTGAAAACTGCCTCACGCCGCAGCCGGTGTCATTCAACGCGCATAACATCGAACGAGTCATTGACATAGCATTAGGTAAAATTAAGTGTTAAGACTGATCTTATAAAGGTATTCAAAGCCTTTTCTTGAGTATGGAATAAAAATTCGCAAAATATTGAAAATGTTTTGCAGTTTCATATTTTCAAAATTATTGTTGACGATTTCATGATCAAACGCTTTCGCAATTACTTTATTGTCTATGACTTTTCACTCATACCGTGTAAGTTTAATTGATTATTCGCCTACTTAAGTAATTAACATTAATATAAATATGTTCTGTCCTCATCAGGTTGGGGAGAGAGCCAAACTCTATGCTGTACATGGGAGGGGGCTGTGCAAGTTTTTGGCGACAATGAAGGTGGTTTACCACGGACCCTCACTTCACTCTCAGTGTTGAGGATAACACGGGTGTACACTGGAGAGCATTGGCATGCCGCTCTTACTGATGGGTAAGTTGCGTGAAGAAAAAAAATCAGAATAAAGAAAAAATTTGCATTTATTTTTTACATTCGCCTTTGACTTAAGCATATGAGCAATAAGGTTCAAAATGCTTAGAAGAATTTTGAGATGTATGAAATAAAAACTATTCTACAAAATTATATTAGTGATCGGTGCTTCAGATACTGAGCATCTATTTTAATTGTTATTTTCAGAGGTCAAGTATATACTTGGGGTAAAGGTGATGGATACCGTCTCGGCCATGGGAATTTGGAAACCATCAAGATACCCAAATTAGTAGAAGCATTCCAAGGTAACCTTTTCAGAGAAATGAATTTAACCACTCCAGCTTTTGTTTTTCTCGTAAAAAGTAAACCAGATGTGAACAATTGGGTTTGGATGTTCTAACGCTGTTTTGTTATTTTTAGGTATTAGAGTAGAGGATTTATCATTAGGGGCGTCGTACGGTATAGCTCTTACTTCTGAAGGTGCGTTGTACGCGTGGGGAACTCATGAACGGGCGCAAATAAACCGACCCGTTCCGCAGTTATTGCAAGTTCTAAATGCGTCTTTTAAAGCTAATGGTAAGTTTAAGAATCTATCTTATGAACATATGTAGTAAAGTTATAGTTAAGCCAGTTTTAGTTTCTTTTGTCCATGTTGATGATACCTAAATCAAATATTTTATACAGGAGTTACTAGCGGTCCTACCCAAATAATTGTGTGGAGTGAAGAGAGCCCGAGAGACCTTCCCTCATCGATGCCATTTGTCATAGATTTATCTGATACCACCTTCAAGTGAGTAACCTCAATGTACCTCCATATTTTAAACATTACATATTTAGGAATGCCGACAATTATCCTAATTGTAAATCTTTTTCAGACTGCTTGAAAGACTTCTAAGAATCGTAGTGGAACAGAGTAATTCGACGTCTATAAAAGAAAATGAGTCACTTGCTATCTCGTGTCTTAACTTATTAAGGCTCCAAGTAAGTAAAACGTTTGAAACCCTTTCTGGTTTAAAAATGTCTTATGTAAAATTAACTATAATATATGATCGTTATTAAATCAACGGCATAAAGTTCAATTTGATTCGTGTTCCTAGGTACACGCATGGCAATGTTCTCGCGGCACTGACATCGAGTCAGCCGACTCTGACGGTCGTACGTGGTGTAACGGGGTTCATACTGCCTTAGTGGCGCTAGTGGAAGGTCGAGCCGGCCCAGCGGCAGCGGCCGCGGCAAGGCGCGCCCTGGCTGCAGCATGGCCGTTGCTGCTGCCTACTCCACAGATAAGAGCGCAGCATTTGATAGCGCTGCTACCTCAAGGTGAGTCAATATGATTATCGGGCTCCTTCAGTCCACTCCTGAATGTATTATCCCAACATAGGGTAGTAACCAAGACCCACGCGGTCCATGGGGGCAGTACACCATGGCCAAAGGTGAGGCGGCCGGTGCAGTGACGTGCTCACTGCACTAGTGGCACTAGTGGAAGGTCGAGCCGGCCAGGCGGCGGCGGCCGCAGCGAGGCGATCGCTGGCTGCAGCATGGCTGTTGCTGCTGCCTACCCCGCAGATTAGAGCGCAGCATCTTATAGCGTTGCTACCACAGAGTGAGACATAATCATTGAGCTTCTTCAGACCACTCCTGGAAGGCATCCCCCACATAGGATTATGCCCGTAGCAACTACAACACACGCGGCCCATGGGGGAGGTAGGCCATGGCACTGGGTGACGCGGCTGGTGCAGTGGCGTGCACACTGTATTAATGGCGCTAGTGGAAGATCGGGCTTCTTCTTTTCAACTAGTTTTGTTATCATATCAGTCAAATAAACCTTAAGTGTTGCAGCTTATTCAGTTCTATGCACTATCTAACTAAAAAAAGTTTAACAAAATCCAGGTGAATGTATTTCTTATCCATCTTCATATTATATTGTAATGAACATTTTGTAGGCTCAGTGCCAGCCAGCGCGGGCGCTCGTTTCATGACGGAGCTGCTAGTTTGGTCGCTGCTTGGCGGCGGAGGATTGCGCGACGCCCTGAGAAATGCTCTACAGGCACACTCCTCTGACGCCTACAACCATTTGCAGCTAGATGTGTGAGTATTATGATGTCAAAATAAGGGATAATATTATTCATTTGTCAAGTCAAATGTAAGCGCCGTAAGGTTCAAATTTGAACGTGCTTGGATTCATGTAATGATTTTGCTAGTTTGCGATTATTGTTAATCATTAGCGTCCTTAGTTTTGGAAAACGATTCTTTATATTATGTGTCTTTCTAAAACACAGTGTTGGGTGAAGAAGCAGTCTATGATTTTTGTCTAATATTGTCTATGGGTCTGCACTTTACCTTCTCTTGACACCAGTTGGCGCCAATTTTACCTGAATTTGGCGTTGACACTTGCTGTCAACTTCATAGCGTTTGTGATTTTTGACGAAGTCAGCAAGTTTTTTCCATGCTTGTGAATTTAATTTGTGAAAAAGTTGTAAAAAGGTGATAAAACACAGTTTTTTGTGCACAATGAGTGACACTGAGGAGGTAAACGGCGGAAGGTCGGGTTTTGTTGCTCCGGACGGATGACAGGCTCGGTCCGATTCCTCAGAATCGTCTTCTTGATCTTCGTCCTCGGAGGACGAAAGGTACGTTTCACCGCCTCATTACAAGAGACGTAAGTACAAGAAAAATCGTGATGAATACAATAACTATAATGCCCCGCGTGTGAACACATTGATGACTCCAGTGAGTTATATTTCTAATTTCATAGCTCAAAACATTCCGTCTCTGCAACACACTGGTGTTGTGAAGTAGAGCTAGAGCACTGGCTCCAAGCGCGGATCCAGGGGGGAGGTCACAGGGGTCATGACCCCCCCCCCCTGAGCAGGTTCCAGGACTATAGTGAACCACTAATTGAACATAAATTTTCATTTAAACTTGACCACTTGACTTGACCACGACTATGTGACCCCCCCCCCCCTGGCGCTGTGTGACCCTTCCCTGGCGCCAAAGCTGGATCCGCCCTTGACTGGCTCCAGCTTACCTAGTACTAGTTCGCAGGTTGTTTCGGAAACACCTCATTTTCTCAAAAACCCTAATGCGAGCACTACTTTGTCATTAGGTAATGTCAAGATTGATCATAATCTTGATAAAATTTTGGCCTCCGCAAATCCGGACCAACACAACAATTTTAAAAGAACTTGAGCAATGCAACAGTTTAATTCTCAGACTTGGAAGGGCATTAGGTATAAGAAAACAATGTAATCTTGTTAAGCTTCCCCAGGTTTTATGGGCTTAAAAATAAATGTGGAGTTTTGCCATTTACATAAAAATGAAGATTATTTAGCTTCTACCGAGACCCTCATGGCTTGTTTGTATAATGTTGTTCTAGAACAGAGACAATTCATTCAAAAGTTTTACAAATTGTTTTAAATTAGGTGTCCAATAATCCATCTGATCTTAATGTTGATAAATTATTTGAAATGTTTTGTTAAAATTTCAAAGGAGACAATCATTTCGAAAAAGTTTAATTAAAGAAGCTTTTACAGTGTAACAATAATCAAAACAACTCAAACACTTAGTCAAAATCAAATTGACCATCAAAAAGGAAACTTCAGAGGGGGGCGTCTGAAGGATCAGCTAGGTAATTGGGAGCAGCACGGTACGGGCCGTTCTATCCTATTCATGATCTCAAGATGCAGAATTCCCTTGAAGGGAACCAAGCCTCCGCTGCAGATTCCTTCTGAGAATCTTCTCAAAAGATTCTCATCCAAAGTAACATTGATCAGGACAAAATTATTAAAACCTGCACCAACACTGGGGCCCCGCTTCCTTTCCAAAATTTTTTTGTCAGGAAGTCAGACGGGAGAATGCGACCAATATTCGATCTCCACTCTCTCAATGCGCATGTTATCACAAAACATTTCCTTCTGGTTTTTCAAACAGAGGTAGCAGACTTTCTGCATCTCACCGCTTAGCTGGCAAAAATTGATTTTCAGAATGCTTATTTTCATTTACTAATTTCTGTGGCTCACAGGCGATTTCTGAGAATTGTTTACCAGCAGGAAGTGTTACAGTTGATAACAGCACTTCCTTTTGGCCTATCAGCGGCACCGCAGATCTTCTCAGCAGTGTCCAATTGGGTTGCGGAAACCCTTCGAGGAATTCGGGGGCTGGTATGTTTATACAACTACCTCCGGGCTCCTCAACAAAAGGCTGTTCTAGAAACTCAGGTTGCGGAAACGCTGAGATACTAGAGACTTAAGGATGTCAATTATCCAAAGTCAACTGTGATCCCTGCACAGTAGCTAGAATATTTAGGCGTAACTTGGAATACTCTCAGAGAGACTATGACATTACCACTCAGTACAAAAAATCAAGGCACTTACATCCTTGTTAGACAATCTGATTCCAACATATTTATTTAAAAAAAAAAAAAAAAAAAACAGAGGCTGCTAGGTCTCTTAAACTTTGCAACGTTAATGATCCCCGGAGGACATCTACGTTGTCGCAGATTGCAATGTTTTCTGAGAAGACTCCAAAAAGCGCGCTTCAGGGAGGAGAGAGAGTTTTACCTTTTACCTTGCTTACCACGATCCGCTCTGGTGGCTAGAGGCAGTAAACAATAGCTAAAAACCGATGCACCAAAGAGAAGTCACTCACTTCCTTACCACCGATGCAGCGGATGCAGGGTGGAGTGCTCAGTTGAATCAGTTGAATGACCTGTATCTTTCAGGAAAGTGGAGCAACTGCCAAAGGAGTTGGTATTCAAACATCAAGGAGATGTATGCCATCTGCGGAGCAATCCTAGACCAGAAAAGAACTTGACGGGTGCCCACATTTTTATTCATTCCGACATAGTTATTGAATAAATTTATTTTTATTATGTAGGTACAATGGAAATTCTCGGGTCCACAGGGACTCGGTCCTTTGAAGCATGCGTGGGGCCGAAGCCAACAGCGCAGAGGCTTCTCGGTACCATTTAATTTAATATGAGATGGGTACATCTGCCAGGTTCTATCTCTGCATATATTATTATTATTATTATTTGTAACGAAGGGGGCACAAAGTCTTTGGCCCTGCTAAAGTTAACTTCCCAAATACTTAACTAACAGAAGACCTGGTAATAATCCTCTCGGCTTGTTACCTACCGAGACGACTGAACGGAACAGCTGACCACCTGTCCAGGGGTTGTGCAGTACCCGAATGTCATTTGTTGCCCCAGGCCACGGAGGCCATATTCAGTGTTTGGGGCCTCCCAGATCTAGGCTTGTTTGCCTCCAAGGCAACAACAGTCGTACCAAATTATGTAACTCCAATCTCATCAGATGGGTGCGCAATTTTTTGCGACGCCTTCTGTCGACCCTGGGACTGTCAACTTGGATGGGTGTTCCCACCACTCAGTCTAATCCCTCAAGTTCGGGCTCACATGAACATCTCCAAAGGAGTGTTCTTAATAATAGCACCACAATGGCCTGAGTGCTTTTGGCTACTGGACCTGCAGTCCAGGTCCCTGGAGGAACCACTGCCTCTAATGGATCTACAGCACAGCCTGATAGATCACACAACAGGCTTATGTCCCCCACAAGTAGAGAAGCTCTCTCTTCCTGTGTGGAAAGTGGGGGTGGGCAGAACAAATAACCCACATCTGACAACAGATCGGATCTGTTAAAACAAGTTGGCTTGAGTCCACATTATTACCATAAAGGCCATTATTATAAGATAGATCAATTATTGTAACCTTAACAACATTGATCCTTTGTTACCATCATGTAATGATGTAGCCAGATTTTTATCAAAATTGTTTTCAGAGGACAAATTGGCATATATATATAATACTATACTTTTGCACAAATCAGCTGTATCCACCTTTTGTGCAAAATCAATAAAGAAGAAATTTCAAAAAATTTCTTTGTCAAAGCCAGACGTTCAAACGTCCTGTTATTGATGTCAAGTTATTATTTGATTGGCTTCAGGATACAACCTGTTTAGGCACACTTTGATGTTGCTAGACAAACTACCGTGATTCTATTATGAGTTAAGGTCATAGAGTTCATGACCTTAGTTTATTAGATATTTCCCTAGGACATCTTATAGAAGATAAGAATAAAATTACCTTGTGGATCAAAGTTTGGATCTTGGAGAGACTCACAAGAGTCTGTTCAAAACACACAGACAATCAGGCTGGGTACTTATTAAGCACCCTATCAAGCAAATATGTCCAGTAGATCATATCCGAAAACTCCTTCAGCTAACCGCTGAAAGAAGGTCTCAGAATAATATCAATAATTTATTTATTTCAGTTACGGTCACTGTTAACCAGCATCTCATACCAATATTGAAATTGGATACAGACTATATTTAAAGAAATTAATATTAATGCTCTTCCAGGAAGTACCCGCTCTGCAGTGGCATCCCGTGGATGATTGGAAAATAGACCTGTAGATGTGCAAACCTTTAATTTATATAACTGATGTCAGAATAAGACCAATGATTCTAATAATGAGTGTGCTGATTTATTGTTTCATAATTTAAACACTATTTATTGAAATGGTTACATATCATAATGTCATGTTATGATTCTCATTCTGTTTTTTCTTAAATCTAAGTTATATCAATGTAAATTGATATCAAATTCATTCAGATGAAATTGTCAGTATAACTTTTAAATAATAATAGTTGAAGCATAACTATTAAATAATAATAGTTGAAGTTAGTATGTTCCTAATTTCCCTGTGAATAATTATCATTTTGTAAAATAAGTATAAAGATTTGATTTATATTGATTAAGAGAATTACTTTAATTATTATGCTTTTCATGAGAATAATTTTATATTTATAAACAAAGAATTGTTCTTTAAAGATTCAGAGAGTTATCCTAATTCTATTTTATATACTTTACTTAGTTCAATTCAATATGAAAAAATTAATAATTTGTCAATGTTATTAATTTTATTTATTTAATCATTCATAGCGTTTGTGCTTGACACCAGCAGATAGCAAACAGATCTTCACCCAACACTGTGTTTTAGAAAGACACATAATATAACTGTTTTGCATTACAACAAAACAATTATTATGTGTCGGATAAAACACAGTGTTGCAGCAAGGTCTTGCTGGTGGTAGACTATGAAGTTGACAGCAAGTGTCAACGCCAAATTCAGGTAAAATTGGCGCCAACTGGTGTCAAGAGAAGGTAAAGTGCAGACCCATAGACAATATTAGACAAAAATCATAGACTGCTTCTTCACCCAACACTGTGTTTTATCCGACACATAATAATTGTTTTGTTGTAATGCAAAACAGTTATATTATGCTGTTTCTTACAGAGATTACGATCAAGTTGACATAGTGACGGGCCAACGTGGTACACAAACAGCTGCTAACGGGGACGATTCTGAAATGGGTCAAGGTACTTGTTGAAATTCAATGTTTTCAGTAAGTGCTAAATGCACTTAGAAAAGTTGTAATTAATTTATTAACCTTTCTGTTTCAGCTTGCACTGAGGAATATCAAATGAATAATGCAACAACTTCTGACAAAGGAGCTTCGGTGCCATTGATGCATTTGGTACGTATTTATTTATATGGTAATAAAAAAATACTCGAATTTCCACCCCTTGTGTGGTATGTCATATCAATATTCCTTTCCATTGATTTTTAGGTAAAACATCTTATACGCAACACCAGCTGTCAGACACAAATGCACATAAACGGCATAATCAATGGTGACACAAGTAAGACTGACGATCCGAAAGGCCATGACACCGTCAGTCCTAGCTGCGATTTACTCAGACGCTTTCAAAGGTAAAAAAAAACTGCACTCGTTGTTCTTAATGTAAATGGTAGGTATTCACATTCTGTAATGTTTTCCAGCTCTATTTAGAAAAATGCATATCTTTAATTATTTTGATGACCTCTGTACTTTATAGGGAAGGGTCTGTCTGAAGTGAAAATGTCTACTTATAGGTAGTCGGTGGGCCTGTACGCCAACTGAGTAACCTAATGAGACGTATCAATCAACAGCTCTGCGCAAAATAATTCTTCTCATAGAGTTTAAACTTAAATCATTCGTTTTTAAATAAATTTTGTGTTAAAAGTATATATGTTACTGGTATTCAGGTTGTTATTCTGCGAGGCGATGTGGTCTCGCGGCGGCCGCGGCAGTCGGGGCGGCGTTCGCGCGCTTATGTCACAGTACACGTCACTTCTCGCTGACCACGTGCATTCGACGCTCGGTGCTTTCTGTCGAGCCGTACACAGAGCCGACAACACGCAGCTCGTGGCGTTGTGTGACGTCATCATCTCGGACATCGTCGGTGAGTTTCATTTTCGTCATCCTACTTTGGTGAAGTGAAGTGGATTCTTGTCATGCGTCGTGCGTAACGTCATACGCGGCTGTTATTAAGAAATGTGGACGATTTTTAATGATTGTTTTACCTTTTTGTATATTTTATTTAAGCATTAAATGCTAGGTATTATTATACCTTTTAACTATAATGTTAAAATTGGAAACAAAGAAAAGTTCATCTGATCTCGTGGCTCAGGCGGGAATCGAACCCAGCGCCTGTTGCATTCAGGGCAAGCGCTCTGACCACTAAGCGACCGAGACCTGACCTGAATGAATGTAGGGGCTAGGCAATCGGTGTTATAACACACCATTTGCCTAGCCCCAAAAAAATATTTATTATTATTAAATTTTATTTTATTCACGCATTTACGAGTAGTTCAGCTCAGCAGCCATCATATACCATACCCCCAGGTCGCGTAGCCAGCGAGCTCTGCGCATGGGTGTGCGCATGCGCGGCCCGCAACGCCAGTGCTTTAGGCGAGTGCGGCGCCGCCCTAGTGAAGATGGCGCGCGCGTGCGACGAGGCCGCGCGAGTGTTGCCCGCCGCCGCGCGACTCGACGCCGACTTGCTCGGCTGGCCGGGGTTGATATCAAAGAAGCAGCAGCTGAATAATAGCGTTATACGCAAGTGAGTGCTATGAGTATCATAATTTTTCTAAAGGGTGGGGTTTGTTGTAGGGATGTAACGGAGGTGTCATATCGGAATCGAAGTCGGAGTCGGAGTTTTTTGATTTTATTTTTCGGAGTCGGAGTCGGAACCGGAGTCGGAGTCGGAACCGGAGGCGGAGGCAGGGTCAGAAGTAGTGGCAATAGAGAGATATTTTATTTAAGGACAAAATATAGCTTAACCTTTTTCATTTATTATATTAATTAAACGCAAGGAAGTGAAATATGAAAAAAAAAGTGAAATTATAAAATTTAACGAACGAAAAACAAAATTATTTGCATGTTTCCAAATAATTAATAAATTAAATCTAATTAATCGACTCCAAAAGAAGTGTATTATACTTCACGAACAAAAGTTTTGAAGCTTTGTCTCCGTCCAATTTCTTAACGAGTTGTAGATAAGACCAGCTCCACTAAAAAGTTGTTCACTAGCCACGGAGCCTGGTGGACACGATAAATAACCTTGAGAACGTGTCGCGTGCGTAACAAACTCATCATCATCATCCTAGCGCCTCTCCCGGTTGCATTCTCGGCTATTGCCTTGGAGCCCAGGGTACGCTGCGACTATGATCCTGAATTGACAAGCCTGGTTATTACAATGGAGCGACTGTTGTCTGACCTCCGTAACCACAAGGGAAACCACACCTGTTGGATCATAGTCGGGACCGACGGCTTAACGTGTCTTCCGAAGCACGGAATAATCATTATTATCGGACAATCAGTCGGTGATTCAAGCCTGCAATGTCCTAACCAAACTGGGAAAACCAACACAAAGTGAAAGTGTTCACCGCGGGATTCGAACCCATGACCTCGGATTTCGTAGTTTTTGAGCACTGCGCTCTTACCACTACACCACGGAGGCAGTTAACAAACTAATAAGTGAAAAAAATAATAGACGACAGAACGCACGAGCGGGAGTCGGGGGAGATCCGCGCGACATGGATAAACCTGTTCAGAACGTTCGACCCAGGCCGTCGCCGATATTTATTATGCTTCGACCTCCGATTCAACCTCCGACTGAAAAGTATCGGAACCGGAGTCGGAACCGAAGGTGTAATATTAATCGGAAGTTCCGACTTAACGGAACCGGAGTCGAAGCTCCGTAACATCCCTGGTTTGTTGTACAGCTTTTGAATTATCAAGTGGAAAAAAGTGTATGAGATGGTTTGAGAGTGTATTGTAAACATTTTGTTCTTGGGTTACCCAGATGTAGGCAAAGTGTAGTTACAGTTCCTTGAACCTGAATGATACCCAGGTCAATAGGCACCGTGCGTAGCGATGACTCTGCCATCTCGTGACACATATTCAAAAATTTTAATGTCGGCAATTCTACTGTCAAACCACGGAAAAACACGGTGCCTTATTCTGCCATGTAGTGACTCATATTCGAAACTTTTACGCTAAATATCAAATTTTACTGTCAAACCACAGAAAAATAATCACGAATGTGCTAAATATAAAAATTGGCCAAGTGCGAGTCGGACTCCCGCACTGAGGGTTCCGTACAAATTATATTTTTGACGTATTAAAAAAACTACTGAATAGATTTTGTTCGAACCAATTTTCGTTGGTAGTTTTTAAGGTAATGTACATTATATAATTATTTCAGTTTTATCATCCTCTTATTTTAGAAGTTAGAGGGGGGGGGGGACACACTTTTTTCCACTTTGGAGGGGTCTGTCACGCAAAGTATTCACTTTAGAAAAAAGTCATATTAGAAACCTTAATATAATGTTTAAAGACCTATCCATAGATACCCACACGTATATGATCAATGAAAAAAAATATTTCGAGTTTCAGTTCTGACTATGGGGACCCCCCACTTTTTTTATTTTTTTTCTATGTTCGTGTGATAACCTTGTTGCGGTTCACAGAATACAACTACTCACCAAGTTTCAACAGTATAGTACTTATAGTTTCGGAAAAAAGTGGCTGTGACAGACTAGCGGACAGACAGACAGACAGACATGACGAATCTATAAGGGTTCCGTTTTTTTGCCATTTTGGCTACGGAACCCTTAAAAGTACATTGTCGGCTTCAATTGACCATTTAGTAAGATCATGAAGTTTAATGTATCATATTTTCTTCGTAGCTGCGACCTCCAAAACCACACCAAAGAAGGCGGGTCGTGGATTATAATAAGCGGCCACGTGTTCGACGTGGACAACTTCGACTGCGAGAACGCGAGCACCGTGGAACTCGTGCGCAAGCTACGTGGGTGTGATGCAACAGCGGCCTTGAGCGTGGAGCCGCATGCAGCGTACCTCTCGCGGATCACTGAGAAATGCGTGGGGATGTACGCAGATCAGATATACAGTCATAAGTGTAGCGTGAGTATTTGTGCTGTTATTTATGATAGCTATAGAGACACGTGATACGTTAACGTCTATCAAACGAGAACGCGAGCACTTTAGAACTAGTGCGCAAGCTACGTGGGTGTGATGCAACAGCGGCCTTGAGCATCGAGCCGCATGCAGCGTACCTCTCGCGGATCACTGAGAAGTGCGTGGGGATGTACGCAGATCAGATATACAGTCACAAGTGTAGCGTGAGTATTGGTGCTGTTATTTATGGTAGTTATAGAGATACATATGTGATACGTTATCGTGTATCAAACGAGATTGCGAGCACCGTGGAACTCGTGCGCAAGCTGCGCGGATGCGACGCCACAGCGGCCTTGAGCGTGGAGCCGCATGCAACGTACCTCTCGCGGATCACTGAGAAGTGCGTGGGGATGTATGCAGATCAGATATACAGCCATAAGTGTAGCGTGAGTATTTGTGCTGTTATTTTGATAGTTATAAGTAGATGTGATACATTAACGGATATCAACCGAGAACGCGCACCCCGGGGAACTCGCGCGCGATTTGCACGGATGTGACGCAACTGCGGCTTTCAGTGTGGAGCCGCATGCAGCGTACCTCTCGCGGATCACTGAGAAGTGCGTGGGGATGTACGCAGATCAGATATACAGTCACAAGTGTAGCGTTAGTATAAGTGCTTTTTAGGGTTCCGTAGCCAAAATGGCAAAAAAACGGAACCCTTATAGATTCGTCATGTCTGTCTGTCTGTCTGTCTGTCTGTCTGTCTGTCTGTCCGCCAGTCTGTCACAGCCACTTTTTTCCGAAACTATAAGTACTATACTGTTGAAACTTGGTGAGTAGATGTATTCTGTGAACCGCAACAAGGTTTTCACACGAAAATAGAAAAAAAAAATAAAAAAAGCGGGAGGTCCCCATAGTCCGAACTGAAATTTGAAATTTTTTTTTCATTGAACATATACGAGTGGGGTATCTATGGATAGGTCTTTAAAAATGATATTAAGGTTTCTAATATCATTTTTTTCTAAAGTGAATACTTTGCGTGACAGACCCTTCCAAAGTAGAAAAAAGTGTGTCCCCCCCCTCTAACTTCTAAAATAAGGGGATGATAAAACTGAAATAAATATATAATGTACATTACCATAAAAACTACCAACGAAAATTGGTTCGAACGAAATCTATTCAGTAGTTTTTTTAATACGTCAAAATAGAATTTGTACGGAACCCTCAGTGCGGGAGTCCGACTCGCACTTGGCCAATTTTTTATGATAGTTATGGAGATATGTGATACTGCCTTCCGAATCGGTGGTAGAGTCATTTTTTGTAATTTTTTGACGATTAATAAGTGCTTCTATGAAGCCTATGTTAATAAAGAATATTTTGAATTTTGAATTTTGAATACGTTAACGTATATAAAACGGGGAACTCGAGCACATGTTGAAAGTTTTACGCGAGCGAGAGTAATTCGTTCCTATTCCTATTCTGATTGCACGTCACATCATTTCTGCAGACATAAGTGTGTATACCGCTTGGTTATTATTGTATGTGGAATGTCTCACAACGGCAGCCTTTCAGTAACAACAAAAGCATTTTACGAGATACTCGTACATTTATCTTACTCTATGTCAACTTATATGATAACTTTCTTTTCCAGGAAAGTCCATCTAGTCTCCGGGCCCACCATATAATGTCATCTTGCGCGTTCAACCTGGCGATAGGGCTAACGCAGTGCGGAGCGCGGCTAGCGAAGTCGTTGCCGGTTCAGCAAGCTGAGAAAGACGCATCGCCCTTCGCCGCAGCTGTCTTCCTTAGGGGTGGATTGCAGGTACGGATCATAATGTTTAATGCCATACAAATATGCATTTTATATGCATTTTATATATTAAATTCCACAAAAAACAGCAAGAGCAGCGAAAGAAGTGGCTGAGGGACATTCCGTGGGGATGGGTAGCAGCGATCCTTTGTTATATCACTCACTATTCATTTATCAACGACTCGCTTGCACAGCACGGTGAATATGGGCATAACCCAACAAGAGCCTGTTTGGGGAATACGAACGTCCAGTGTAGATTGCGCTAGATTCTTATACAAAAGACCGTAATTATTTTGAATTATCTGTCAGGTGTCCCAACTCACGAACCCGTTCGAGGAAGAAAAAGCGGAAGCTCGCAGCGGATCGTCAACGGGCGGGAACAGTCCGGCGAGTGACGCACCACCCCGCACGTCTCGGCCGCCGCCGCGCGTCAATGTCGGCTCGTCTCCGGCGAGGGCTGATGCTCTTCTGTTTGCACTGGCGGAGCCGAAGCTACATGTAAGTCGACTTCAGGTGTCTCGACTCACGAATCCCTTCAAAGAAGAAAAGGCGGAAGCTCGCAGCGGGTCGTCAACGGGCGGGAACAGTCCGGCGAGTGACGCACCACCCCGCACGTCTCGGCCGCCGCCGCGCGTCAATGTCGGCTCGTCTCCTGCGAGGGCTGATGCTCTTCTGTTTGCACTGGCGGAACCGAAGCTACATGTAAGTTGTGTGTTGGTGGACTAACGTATATTCTTTATATTATACTAGCGACCCGCCCCAACTTCGCACGGGAGCAGCTAAGTTTATTAGTGTTTCTCTACTATATTATGCATGTATTATACATAAAATCTTCCTCTTGAATCACTCTATCTTTTAAAAAAAACAGCATCAAAATCCGTTGCGTAGTTTTAAAGATTTGAGCATACAAAGGGACATAGGGACAGAGAAAGCGACTTTGTTTTATACTATGTAGTGATCTATAGATATTATTTCATAAGTGATTCATAAGTGATTTCCTGAGGCATCCTGAGGAATATAGATTATTTTGATAATGCTTTTGATTAAATTAACCCGTTTGAGAAAGAGAATGGATGAGTTCGCAGCGTGTCATTGATCTGCGGGAACAGGTTGTAACAGATATCGACAAGATCAAGTTCTTCAACCCTCTAATTTAATAATCTTGGGAGCTTTACAAGCTTTTTCTATTTATCTGATTTCGGCGTTTATTTCTAGGACCCACTGGCTCTGCACCTATGGTGGGCTTGTGAAAGGCGAGAAGGGTGCGCTCCACACTTCCCTCCTGAACATCCGTTAGAAGAGCTAAGGCGGGCTTTGTTAGCTGCTCTGCTCTACCACGCAGGGTTGAAGGAACATGCGCTTGCGACGGCCATTGCTGGTAAGATTGCCTTATTTTATTATTATAAATATGTTTTTTCTTCCTTGTCTGATAGCCTCTCGAACGTTAAAAAAATATTTGTGTTTTCGTAGAAATGGAAAAAGGTGAGGTGAAGCTGTCTCCCGCGATGTCTGAAATAGTCAAAGCGGTACAGCAGAGCAAGTGGACCCTGATGAGAACCAGGCAGCAGTTGTCTCGTGGATACAAAGAGGTACTTAAAGTTTTTTATTGCTACATTGCAGATATAATAGATACCTTGATTATTCAATGATGTGTTTGTCAACTAAAGAGGGATGCCGGAATAAGGCCTAGAAGTGCACACGATGTTCCATTTTATAAAAATAGCTAAAATATTCGTTCTTAATTATTCGCGCTATTCGTATGTCGCTAGAAGTTGGGGTTAATATAACAAAAATGAAAAGAAATTCAACTATTTATTAACCCCACCGGAATTGCGTCCTTTTGACAGCTATGTGTAAACAAATCTATCTACGCCCTATCAGCATTGAAGTAAAGCTCAAATTCGTGTGTATCGAGCCGAACCGCGACGGGCTCGTATGTGTTAAGAGTTGCCACTACAGAAATATATTTTCAGATAATCGATTATAAGAGAATATCGAATATTATTACGTTGGTGGATCTTAGCTAAAATAGAAATAAAAATATCACTTACAATTTATCTACAGAAATGAGGTGAATAATTGGTTGCAATTTTTAAGATACCCGTACGATCCCGTACGATCGTGACATGAGGGGTAGCATGCCTAAAATAAAAAAATAAATATATTTCAGTGTCATTATCCTATTTATCTTTTAAATATTTTATAGTCTTAGTAAAATATTTTCATGAATCAATCAAACGTATATTTTAGGCTGCATTATTTTATTAAACTATATTAGAATCGAATAGATCTAAAATCGAATATCGATATTTTTTTACGCAATGGAAACACTAAATTAACTGCCAATTCAACTGTCAAAGTTCAAAATATCAAAAAGTAATTGTGTTTTTCTTGCATCAACAAAGTGATCGGTTTTATTTCGTGCGTTTAACTAAACAACTTCATCATGAATACTGACTCCAACGATCCGGGTTCAGCCGTAGCAGGTAAACAAATACTTTTTACAACATTCAACAGCTAATATGGTGGAAATCGTAGATTGTATTACTGATGGAAAATAATAATTATGCATTTACCCAAAAACACTGACTTTTTAGGGTTCCGTAGCCAAAATGGCAAAAAAACGGAACCCTTATAGATTCGTCATGTCTGTCTGTCTGTCTGTCTGTCTGTCTGTCTGTCTGTCTGTCTGTCCGCCAGTCTGTCACAGCCACTTTTTTCCGAAACTATAAGTACTATACTGTTGAAACTTGGTGAGGGGATGTATTCTGTGAACCGCAACAAGGTTTTCACACGAAAATAGAAAAAAAATAAAAAAGGTGGGAGGTCCCCATAGTCAGAACTGAAACTCGAAATATTTTTTTTTATTTAACATATATGTGTGGGGTATCTATGGATAGGTCTTTAAAAGTTATATTAAGGTTTCTAATATCACTTTTTTCTAAAGTGAATACTTTGCGTGACAGATCCTTTCAAAGTGGAAAAAAGTGTGTACCCCCCTCTAACTTCTAAAATAGGAGGATGATAAAACTGAAATAAATATATAATGTACATTACCATAAAAACTACCAACGAAAATTGGTTCGAACGAAATCTATTCAGTAGTTTTTTTAATACGTCAAAAAAAGAATTTGTACGGAACCCTCAGTGCGGGAGTCCGACTCGCACTTGGCCAATTTTTTTATTTTTTTAAACCCTTCCTTTCGCCAGTCAACTAATGACTATTTACTCTACATTTCCATAGTACTTTCAGATGTGTGCACTGTGGGCCTAAACTTCTATGGCCAGCCGGCGTCCCCCTTTGCGGAATATTTACGCTAAATGTGGTAATGAAAACAAAGGGTCCAAGTTTTGCTACCATAAGTCATTTAGACTCCTGGTGGTCTAGCCAAGTTGCCACTTCGACCAATATCGCCACCGCCATCGCTTCGACTAATATTGCTATCCCCCACACGAAGTATCTGTGTGAGCGGTATAGAGATATGTCGCGACGATAGCGATAGCGACAACTTGGCTACAGTACTTGATTAGATATATATAGAAGATGTTGCCCTCTAGAGGATACAACATTCAGCAAAACCCTTATTCTATGGTGAATTATTTTCCCTTTGATATATGTATGTTTGTTGTCCATGTCACTCTACAGTACTTCTTATGAATTCGAAGGTATGTGCCGCCCCATTGGAACGCGCGCGGTTCCTCCTGCACGAGGTGCGCGCGGCGATGTCGCCGGCCGTGGCGGCGCTGCACTCGCGCCCGCCCTCCAAGCGGCCCTGCACCGCCAAGAGAATATTCCAGAAGGTCATGAAGATGGCCAAGTCGCCTAGTTTTAATAAGTGGTAAGATATAGTTACCATTATGAGTTTTTTGATGGATGAATGAAGCATAACTAACTTTGGTTTAGTCTCTTAATGTATCATCCGTACACATGTTTGTCTATTTCAGCTTCGAAACAACCAAAGATCTCAGAAATCGTCAGAACAGTCTAAGTAAGAGCATGCTTAAAGCTACGGGTAGTCTCCTCCAAGGCGACGCTTTGTTGATAAAATCTTCAATAGCGAACGCGAGCAAAACTCCCGACGACGCTCCGAGCATCATCGTGGAGCATTCGCGGACGCATTTAGCCGACGGCGCCGGTGATAAGAGCACGGTTAACCAACAAACGAAAATTAAAATAAAAACTAAAGATAAGCTGGAAAAAGATCTTAAAAACGCCTGCAATAGTGACGACATGCGCCACGAAAGTCGCAGTGATTATAAAGTGTCTGAAAGAGAAGACATATTAGATAAAGATTATGATGACAAGACCCCCACTAATGAGGTGTCGATTAGTTCCGTTAACGATATGACTGATAACTCGATTCTGAAAGAATCGTTGGAGAGCGAGAAACAAGTTATGTTGCTCGCTGATGATCTCAAAACTGATCTCATTTTGGCTGAGGAGGAGAAGGATGATGATAACTCCGAGAGAAATAAGTTTGTTAATGCATGGGTTTCGAGGCTAGCTTGTGAAAAGAAAGGTAAGTTTGTAACTTAGTACATTTCTTGAATATTTCCGAATAGAATACCGGCGCTTAAGTCGTAGCTACATATACATACATTGTATTTCAGATCTGTATTGGTTATTAGAAGACGTAACTCCAGAACAACAAAGTTTAACGACTGCTGTAATAGATTTCGTAATGACTGAAGATCCCTGTGATATAGATATATTAAGAAGAGCTTTATATTGTCAGGTATGTTTTTAAAATCTATTAATTAAACCGTTTAGGAAAAATTGCTATGAATCCAAATGTGATGAACTTATGTATTACAGACTCAAAGAGCTGAAATGAGGAGAAACGGGTACAATATGATAAACAGCATTCTACATTCCGCTCAAACGATGTCTGAAAGCGTAAAGTATGCTGCTCTAGTCGGGTTACTGGGAGGGTCTATGGCAGACTCAGTCCCTTACGTGCCCATAAAACCTACAATACATCTGACGCCGCCATTAAAAGGCATAGAATCTGTGATACCGTATACAAAGTACATGGTGCTACTTGAAAGGTCGAAGTTGATGGACTACATCCTAATAGAGTTGAAAGCGAGGATTCAGGAAGGTGAACAAACTCAACCGCTACCGTTGAAGATGAGCGCGAATTATGGTGCTCATGCGTTGCTGAATCGACCTTCCAGGGCAAGGTATAGTAGTAGATTGTTGTTGTATAGTAGAAAATTGCACACACACACAAAATTTTACTACTATATTATATTTGTGGTAATATCTTGCGTGATTCTAGTTTAATAAGCTTTATTTTTGACATTAAAAAACATCTTTTTTTTCAGGTTTTTGATAACGCTACTATCTTTGCTCATGGAAGGATGTCAAGGTCCAGAGCTGGAGCAACTAATAAATGGCGGAGCTCTCAGCTCGTGCCTGACTTTACTAAAACAAATAGGAGGTGATACATCTCAGCACACTTCACTTATTTGCCATGGAATTAAATCTAAATGTAAGTTATTTTAATACTTAATGATGAGATATACTCATATTACGATCAATACGGAGTAAATTAATTTATAATTTCCTTTCAGCGGATTGTTTGATTATTTATGAGGATGAAAGACTGGGAGCTCGAGCGAGAGGGGCTTCGCTTTCCGGCCCAGAATTAGCTTCCCTGATGAAAATTGGCACACGGGTGGTCAGAGGCAAAGACTGGAAATGGGGTGATCAGGTAAATATTATAATACCAACCTTAACTAATGCCAAATTTCCTCATACCAAGTTAGAGATAAGTTTAAGGCAATTAAGTTCTGTGTTTGTAGTTCTTCACTGAATCTTCACTGTTGCTACTTCGGCGAATACTCGAGTTGCCTATTGATATCCTATATTTATATCCTTATACATAATAGGGTTGGCATCCTGTGATAAATGTGTAACAATATAAAATACAGTCACGTGCTCTGATATGTGCACAGTTTCATGCATTTATAAATTTTACCGCTTTGGTATAAGAGTCAAAGTGACCATACACAATTAATACAATATCATTTTGTCTCTAATAGGATGGAGTGCCTGGTGGTGAAGGTCGTGTAATAGGGGAGCTGGGCGAAGACGGCTGGGTTCGCGTGGCCTGGGACGCAGGAGGCACCAACTCCTATCGGATGGGCAAGGAGGGGAAATACGATCTGAAGCTAGCCCGGTCGCCATCGCCGCCGCCTTCGGTAGACGAGACGGTTCATGGAACTGGTAAGTTAACTTATATGTCAAAGTTAAATAGACGTTTTCTAATCATAAAAAGAACAAATAAATAAAAACAAAATGACGTTGTTTTAAATTTAGTTTATAGGAAAAACTTATTTATTTAATCTTTTTTGTATTACACATTAATTCACCCTGCTATAGCAGGAAGAATTGTAGTGTGTGTACACCTCACCCACACATGGCTAGATATAAGTTAGTATTTAAGTCATTGTAAGTAAGCATATTGATCCATTATAATCCGGACATCCAAACATATCAGTCTTTTATTACTCTCCCGCGCGCCACATCATTGCATGGCGACCCTGCCAGTGCTGCCTTCGGGGCAGTACTGTGCACTAATAAATTAATTAATTGATGTGCGTTAAAAAATAAAAAAAAGAAGAACTGTATTTAGAAATAAATAAGTGTATTAGACCATTTGAGTGACTAAAATATTGGTGACGAATATGGAGAAAGGAGGTGATGCTGGCTGCCGGGAGATATAATGGAGTCAGATGAGTGGAGTTTGCTGGCAGCCGGGCGGTGATGGAGCCCAATCGTGTTGCTGCCAGGTGTGAAGGAGGAACGAGTTTGCGGGCAGCCGGGCGATGATGGTGCCCGATGTTGGTATATGCTGCCGGGTGATGTGTTTTAATTAGTGTTCTTTTTTTATTATTTTATCATGTAGTAAGAAGCTTCAATATTTAAGACGTATAATTATAATAACTAGACGAGTTATAGGGTATTCACAGGTAAATTATGATATTATAGAATGACAATAGTTTTGTAACAATTGTTAATGATGTTTTTTTTTTTCAGCTGAATTAATTGATTATAAATGTTAAAGACTTGTTAATAAATTTGTCTTAAATTTCCGTTTTTTTTTAAAAGATATGCAATTTTACATTATTATTTTTTCTTGACATTTTTTTTCATTTAAACCGTGCATAGATTCATTAATGTTCCACATAATACATAATTAGTTAGCGCAGAATTAGATTCAATTAGTAACTTGCACCAAGAACCATATTTGGAACGTGATCGCATTGCCTCATCATACCACACACGAGGCATGCATCAGCAAAATTTGCTTACGAGTAAATCGGATCGAAATACTATCTTGTGCCTTATAAGTCAGCAAGTATGCGACTAGTTAGGGTTCCGTAGCCAAAATGGCAAAAAAACGGAACCCTTATAGATTCGTCATGTCTGTCTGTCTGTCTGTCTGTCTGTCTGTCTGTCTGTCTGTCCGCCAGTCTGTCACAGCCTCTTTTTTCCGAAACTATAAGTACTATACTGTTGAAACTTGGTGAGTGGATGTATTCTGTGAACCGCAACAAGGTTGTTACATGAAAATAGAAAAAAAAATAAAAAAGTGGGGGGTCCCCATAGTCAGAACTGAAACTCGAAATATTTTTTTTCATTGAACATATATGTGTGGGGTATCTATGGATAGGTCTTTAAAAGTTATATTAAGGTTTCTAATATCACTTTTTTCTAAAGTGAATACTTTGCGTGACAGACCCTTTCAAAGTGGAAAAAAGTGTGTCCCCCCCCTCTAACTTCTAAAATAAGAGGATGATAATACTGAAATAAATATATAATGTACATTACCATAAAAACTACCAACGAAAATTAGTTCGAACGAAATCTATTCAGTAGTTTTATTATTACGTCAAAAAAAGAATTTGTACGGAACCCTCAGTGCGGGAGTCCGACTCGCACTTGGCCAATTTTTATTACTAATTGTAATTGATACCATCAGTGTGAAGGTATGCCAATGTTAACAATAATTGTAATGGAAACAACTTATTATTTTTTCTAAATTTATCAATTGAAATTATTTGTAATTCTTAAATATGTACGTTGTTGTCTTTTGAAGTTTTAGTGTATTTTCAGAAAATACTTCATATATAAAGAATGAATAGATTTTACGTCTTTCACAGAAGAGATCATGGTAAAGTTTTCTTTTAATGGGCGAATGTATGGTTTTGTTGAAATGTTTTCTTTTATTAGATGGGAATACTTCAGTAACGATATTTTGGAAGCCACTTGGATTGATCACCCAAGAAAGGAATTAATATTATATTGGTACTGGAGGATTCATTCTGTTCAGTAGTTTGTATAAGTTGGCTATTACGTTTGATAGAATTTTAGAATACGCAAACTAAAAATGGTACTAGGTACAGTGATAGTAAAATAGTAAAAGAAAAACTGTACCTTAATAATGAAATGAATAAAATATGTTATGTAAGGTAGGCCGCCTATTATTAAATGTATTAAAGGAGATTAATAAATGAGGTAGTATGATTAAATATGAGATATAAAGAAAGAAAATAATAATAAAGGCAGGCCACCAAATATAAATAAATATGAACCCAAAGGGGTTAGAGTACCATTTTTATTTTATGTGAGGTAAAAGTGTTTTGTTATAATAATATTTAATGTGAAACAGATAAATGTTAATCAGAGTAATATGGGTTATAGTTAAATAATTAAAGTAAAAGAGTTTTGATTGTCATAGAAATATAAATCCCACCAAAAACATTAAATGTAAAAAGAAGCCAAGTCTCTCTACGCAATTCTTCAATCGTCAAAAGTTTTGAGATCGCATAGAAGCCAAGTCGTATTCAACTTAATTTGTAATAATAAACCAATATTGTGTGACTTTATCAATAGTTTTGTTTACATTACAATAACAGTGACTTGGCCATGAGCACAAGTTCAGAGTCGTTTGCTCCTTGTCATCATATTCAAATACCGTTTAATGTTATTATTGTATCGATCTCATTTATTGTTATACTAGCGGCCCGCCCCGGCTTCGCCCGTGGTACTTGTCCACTATTTAATGGATGATATTATACATAAAAACCCTTCCTCATGAGTTACTCTATCTATTAAAAAAAACCGCATCAAAATCCGTTGCGTAGTTTTAAAGATTTAAGCGTTCATAGGGACATACAACATACAACATGACAGAAAAAGCGACTTTGTTTTATACTATGTTGTGATAATCTTGTTTTTTTTTATTTAATGTTTTCGAATCATCATCATCACCATCTGCCTGCCCTGTTTACAGTATATAATATGGGGTCGGCGCAATACGCAATAATTTTTGATAAATTTTGTTTTACAAGCATCAAAGCCCAGGAGACGACAATATTTTTTATACGTAAAGAATAGATATACATTCAATTCCTCTCAATATGCCACATTATATTTATATTTAATTGTGCTCATGGCCAAGTCACTGTTATTGTAATGTAAACAAAACTATTGATAAAGTCACACAATATTGGTTTATTATTACAAATTAAGTTGAATACGACTTGGCTTCTATGCGATCTCAAAACTTTTGACGATTGAAGAATTGCGTAGAGAGACTTGGCTTCTTTTTACATTTAATGTTTTTGGTGGGATCTCATTTATTTTTTGTAGGTCTCTTTATTCAAAGGTGAAAAAATCTCGTCACCGCGGCTTAGGATATCACACTCCGTTATGACTGATAGGTTTTCAACGCATTACTATGAGAAAATAGCTGTCTCTTTTTGTCTTGCTGTAATTTTGACAATGCTTTCTCCTTCCATTATTTCCATGACAACGGAATGGGTATTTGCTAATCATAATTCTAACCTAGCTTTTAAGTACATAATTACCCATATCTTGGCTATCCCATGAAACTGATGCATAATTTTCATATATATGGAAACTCCTTATTTTTATCTACCAAACCATTCATAAACCATCAGTGTAACGGTCAGGCGACGATATAATTTTTTGTACATAAAGAAGGACAAAGTTAACAATGCAGTCGAAATTCATACACAATGTTCTTGTAAAACCGCAAATATAAATTTGTTTCCTATCATATATAATTTATTGAGATTTTCATAATTTTTCCTTCGCTTGTAGCTAATTACCTATCTTGGTGCCAAATTTCAATGTTCTATGTTTGCTAGAAGTACCTAAGAGTTTTGATGACGAAAAATACAAAGTTAACAATGCAGTCGAAATTCATACACAATGTTCTTGTAAAACCGCAAATATTAATTTGTTTCCTATCATATGTAATTTATTGAAGTTTTCATAATTTTCCCTTCGTTTGTAGCTAATTACCTATATTGGTGCCAAATTTCAATGTTCTATGTTTGCTAGAAGTACCTTAGAGTTTTGATGACGAAAAATACAAAGTTAACAATGCAGTCGAAATTCATACACAATGTTCTTGTAAAACCGCAAATATAAATTTGTTTCCTATCATATGTAATTTATTGAAGTTTTCATAATTTTTCCTTCGTTTGTAGCTAATTACCTATATTGGTGCCAAATTTCAATGTTCTATGTTTGCTAGAAGTACCTTAGAGTTTTGATGACGAAAAATACAAAGTTAACAATGCAGTCGAAATTTATACACAATGTTCTTGTAAAACCGCAAATATAAATTTGTTTCCTATCATATGTAATTTATTGAAGTTTTCATAATTTTTCCTTCGTTTGTAGCTAATTACCTATATTGGTGCCAAATTTCAATGTTCTATGTTTGCTAGAAGTACCTTAGAGTTTTGATGACGAAAAATACAAAGTTAACAATGCAGTCGAAATTCATACACAATGTTCTTGTAAAACCGCAAATATAAATTTGTTTCCTATCATATGTAATTTATTGAAGTTTTCATAATTTTTCCTTCGTTTGTAGCTAATTACCTATATTGGTGCCAAATTTCAATGTTCTACGTTTGCTAGAAGTACCTTAGAGTTTTGATGATCGGTCAGTGAGTCAGTGAGTGACAAAATGGTGTAACTTTGATCGCTCATAACTCGTAAACTATTAGTTCTAATGTCATGATATTTTGAGACTGAGCTTCTTCTGATACTAACTCGCGGTCATCGAAAACTTAAACCCCTAGCTTTGACCACATCGACACTACAAGGGGGGTGAAATAGCCGCGAAACGCTTCGAGAAAAGATGGTTACGGCCGTGCCCGCTTTTGCTCGAGACTTGGCTGGGGCACTGCCGTGCCCCCAGATATAACTTAAAATAGAGATTTTTAAAACTTTAATGAAAATTTTCAAATAGTGATATTAGATATGATATTTTTTTTTTTAATATTAAAATATAATTATTCAAATTGGCATACCTACTGAATTCATTCTCGCTGTACATAGTATTTTATTTTCGGTAATGATATTAATATGTGAATTGATTTATTGATGAGTAGTTTTTTTTGTTGTCACAAATTGTTTCTTACAGAATTTTGTTTTGCTTTTTTTAGGGTTCCGTAGCCAAATGGCAAAAAACGGAACCCTTATAGTTTCGTCATGTCTGTCTGTCTGTCTGTCTGTCTGTCTGTCTGTCTGTCTGTCTGTCCTGGCTCGTTCTCCGCCGTTTCTGAACCGATTGCCACGAAAATTGGTCGAGAGATGTAAAGTGATAATTAAAGAATTGGTTTTTAAAATAATCGAAAATTAATTATTTTTACCGCCCCTACCATTCAGCGAAAAGTAAATTCGAAAAAAAAAACGACTTACCCCATCATGTGGGGTATCGTTAAAAAGGTATTTTTAAATACAATAAAACTTGCCTTGAAACCATGTGGATCAAACACCCCAGTCTCGAGATATATTAATACAAAGTTAAAATTAGAGCGTCCCCCCCCCCTTAACTTTTGAAATACTATTACAATAATTCTGAAAAAAATGTCCTGTATACCTCCAAGTAAGTACTTTCAACGAAAACTATAGCGAACTCTGTATCATACATAGTTATTTTTATACAACTCGACCAACTTATGACGTGCAGTTGCCTGACTAAATGGTGTCTTAAGCGGTCGGGCCATCTTTTAGCTACGGAACCCTTTCATGGGCGTGTCCGACACGCTCTTGGCCGGTTTTTTTTCTTTTCTCCTCAATTCCAGTGTTTTAAATTTAAAGCGAAAAAACTCGTCTAGTTTAGCTTAGATAAATCTATGTAATCAAGTTTATAGAATATAGTTTTGATTTTTTTTTTTTGGAATAAGAAATATTTTTTGAAAATGTAAAATATAAAATTAAATTTTCCAAAAAAAAAAAAAACGGGGGAGGTGTAGTGTGTGTACACCTCACCCACACATGGCTAGATATAAGTTAGTATTTAAGTCATTGTAAGTAAGCATATTGATCCATTATAATCCGGACATCCAAACATATCAGTCTTTTATTACTCTCCCGCGCGCCACATCATTGCAGAATACTTAAAGTCAAGAAGTATATACTTCGTGACTATATACGTTTGATAAAGTTGGTAAAAAAAGTTAGTTAATATTAGTTTTTTTTTTGTAATTAACCATACAATTAATATCAGTATTAAAATATCTTACAGAATTGAGTGTACTCGAAATTTAGAAAAAATGTAACGTTACTCACGTTTACTTCTAGTCGAAAGCAACATCGAGTGGTGGCCAGTAAGCGAAGTGCGAAGCGCGTGCACGGGTGCAGTGCGTGCACTATGCGCGGGCGCGGGCGGACGACAAGCGGTCGGAGCCGTTGCTAGACGAAACGTGGCGGCGCTACAGCGGAGATTGCTAGCGTTGGCACATGCTCACGCTACCCCGCCGCCTACTGCCTTTGCCGCGCATTATCATACGGCCCTTGCGTTGCTAAGAGGTGAGGAATACTTTTACACGCATTTACCCTTAAACAGTCAAAATTATCATCGATTTTCAACCATAAGTTAAGGATGTAAGGTGCAATTTGACGTGGTAACTGCCTTCGACACGCACTATCATACTGCCCTTGCGTTGCTAGGAGGTGAGGAAAACTTTTACACGCATTAACCCTTAAACAGCCATAATTTTCTTTGGTTTTCGACCTTAATTCAAGGATATAAGGTGCAATTTGATGTGGTAACTGCCTTCGCCGCACGCTACCATACGGCCTTTGCGTTGCTAAGAGGTGAGGAAAACTAACACGCATTGACCCTTAAACAGACATAACTTTCATTGATAATCGACCATGAGTCGAGGATATAAGGTGCGACTTAATGTGGAAACTATTTTCTATATTTCCTGCCTTGGATTTGACTGGAGTTTGTAACTCCAGAGGAATAGCATTTTATGAATGGTTATGTGAAAGTCGTGTTGTGTTTCAGCAAGCGCACAGAGCCCAGAAATGCGTGTCTCGTTATGCACTGACTCGTGGTTCGAGCTCTGCTACAGTATCATATCAGCGGCCGACAAACCTATCACGCAAGATCTCATATATTTACAAGTAAGTTTTATTCTAACGTATTTATATTAAAATGGTTTTGGATTTTGCTTATAAATAAGATTCCCATATTTTTTAAAGTTTTATGCTATTTTGTTGCATTCACACCCCATTCCGGTTTTTTTTAACTTGATAAAAATTATAGACACCTTATTGACCAGGACCAGGTTGGGGCAAGCGCCCCAGCTTGGTCCAGTGTGGCTACGCCCATGGTTCTGTTACAACTAAAATGTTGGTAACAATATATTACATATATTTGTAATCTTCTAGATTCAATCTCTATGGTTGCTTCGCCGCGTGCTCGTGGAACACAACGGGAGCAGCGAGTGGCGTCGCACGGTCGGCGCTCAACTGCTCGCTTTGATTGGCAGGCTGTGGCTCGAGACCCACTCGGCTGATCCGGCGCTTAGACCGCAGCAGTATGCGCTCACTGCTGTCAGTGATGATGAGGAAGTTGGTAAGGATTGTCGTTTTAACAACTAATTACTAGACTAATCTAGCATGAAGAGAACTGGCATTACTATTCTTATGTACGAGTTACCCAAGCTGCAAACTAAACTAAGTACGATAATTGGGTGTTTGTCTTTGACCCCAACCGATTTGTTCCTAATCGTCCCGCCCGTTACCAGGGTGAATGGAACTTTCCCGTTACATACGTCTACGTACTGTTTTTTATAGAACTTTCATGCTACATTAAATTTGTTTTTTTTTATGCAAAAATTAGTTCAGTTTTTTTTATATAATACGTAGTAATGTACCAGATCGAATATTTGACTTTTTCAGACAACAGATGGCGTGCGCCAGCGACTGCTAGTTACACGGGGTCGACGTGCGCGGCGCTAGTACAACTAGTGCGGCAACTTCACTCGGCGCCGCAGTGGCACGGACCGCTCACTGCGTTGCTACTTGAGAAGCTGCAGCTAGCCGCTCAGTCGGTATGTTATGGTTGATGTAGACAACAGATGGCTTGCGCCGCCTACTGCAAGTTACACGGGGTCGACGTGCGCGGCGCTAGTGCAACTAGTGCGGCAACTTCACTCGGCTCCGCAGTGGCACGGGCCGCTCACGGCGTTGCTGCTTGAGAAGCTGCAGCTAGCCGCTCAGTCGGTATGTTATGGTTGGGGTAGATAACAGATAACTTGCTCCAACTACTGCAAGTTACACAGGGTCGACGTGCGCGGCGCTAGTGCAACTAGTGCGGCAACTTCACTCGGCGCCGCAGTGGCACGGGCCGCTCACTGCGTTGCTGCTTGAGAAGTTACAGCTGGCCGCTCAGTCGGTATGTTATGGTTCAGGTAGATAACAGATAACTTGCTCCAACTACTGCAAGTTACACAGGGTCGACGTGCGCGGCGCTAGTGCAACTAGTGCGGCAACTTCACTCGGCGCCGCAGTGGCACGGGCCGCTCACTGCGTTGCTGCTTGAGAAGTTACAGCTGGCCGCTCAGTCGGTATGTTATGGTTCAGGTAGATAACAGATAACTTGCTCCAACTACTGCAAGTTACACAGGGTCGACGTGCGCGGCGCTAGTGCAACTAGTGCGGCAACTTCACTCGGCGCCGCAGTGGCACGGGCCGCTCACTGCGTTGCTGCTTGAGAAGTTACAGCTGGCCGCTCAGTCGGTATGTTATGGTTCAGGTAGATAACAGATAACTTGCTCCAACTACTGCAAGTTACACAGGGTCGACGTGCGCGGCGCTAGTGCAACTAGTGCGGCAACTTCACTCGGCGCCGCAGTGGCACGGGCCGCTCACGGCGATGCTGCTTGAGAAGTTGCAGCTAGCCGCTCAGTCGGTATGTTATGGTTGATGTAGACATCAGATGGAGTGCGCAAGCGACTGCTAGTTACACGGGGTCGACGTGCGCAGCTATTATTATTATTATGTGCCATAACCATGGGCAATAGATCTCAAATGGTTTTAAACAATAATCAAACAGGTACCGATACCGAACTAATATTATGTTCATATTTTTCCACAGGTCACAAGTGACTGGCATTGGTGGCCGCACACAAGTCAAGATTTAACGCAGACAGTTAAACCGTCACCACCGAGTCTTGATACTTGTCTCATAGGTAGGTTTGCTCTTTTGCTCGGTGCTCTTAGATCTTAAAAGTATTGTGATAAGGTCTCATTTGATACAAAACTTTCTACTATGGTTTGAAAATCATTTTGTCTTCTATAGCGGGAGCATTAGGCGTTGTTGGCGGCGTGGAATGGCGTATCAGATTAGGACAACGTGTGTCAGCCGGGTCTCCGCCTCGCAATGCGATAGTCACACAGTTGTCGCCTAGAGCCAAAATAACTTTGGTCCACGACGATAATACACTTACAAAGGTATGTGCAGACAACGAATACTATGTATTGCGAATTTTAATTACTCATTACTTTTGTAGTTTGTTATCTCTGTAAGATCAATGTGAGACTTTTTAACCACAGTGAAAGATGAACAACAACGAATAGTAAAATGCTCAAAAGAAACCTACCTACTCCATGGACGTTTGCGTAGGCGTAGAATAAACCTAACTTGAGTCGCGGTCGTCCAATAAAGGGGCTGGTCACTTTTTGTTACATGTATTGTATGTTCTGATTAGCCCATTTTAACAGAATTTACAGTAATGATTTACCAACTACGCAGTATACAGATACTGCTGGTACAGATACAGTTGGTAATCATAAAGATGATCCCTCCAGCCAGAACATGACTACGAAGGCGTATTTGTTTATCAATTGTAACAACTAATATGATATGATCATGTTATAAATTTTAGATTGAACTGAGCGGTCTTCAAAATGCGGAGAGTGAGCGGCTGACACAAGCGCTGGGCGGCGGCGAGAGCGCTCTTCGCGTGTGTGCAGCGTTACTAGGCGCCGGTCCACATGCATATCCTATGCACCCACATCATTTGCCCGGTACATACTTATGTTAATATTTAACTGATAACACACTTTTAACACACATAGCTTACGTTTTTCTTACAGTCCTTTCCATGTTCATGTAATATCATACTAGAATTGTATGTAGGTAGTAAAGATGAATAATTTTCTTTAAAAAACTTACTTTGCATTTAAGAGACATTGATCTCTTTCTAAAACTCAAAGAAAACGTATACGTTTCTTAGTAGAACTTTTTTATTCTTAATAAAAAAAAGGCAGAGCTTTGTGGGCTCTCGATTGAGCCGCTCATCTGGGGAAATTTGCTATGCTTCTGCTGGTGAGTAAGGTCGCCAGAGCTCAGTTGGAGAGAGTATGGGGTTTTAAAGGCAGCAACCGCATCTGAGACCCTTGTACGGTTCTCGATGTGCATGGCCAGCGGTGATCACTTACCATCAGGTGACCCTCTTGTTTACCTACCTATCACATAAAATAATTTGAAATAATTGATCACTCTGATTAATTGTACGAACATTTTATCACAAAAAGTAACAAAGTTGATAACTAATAATTTAATTTTAGCGGAGGTTGATTTGTTCGGCCTGAGACGTCAGCAGATGGAACTACTGACACTTTGTTCAGTGCGAGGTTTGCTAATTACTCGCACAAGACTTCGTAAAGTGTTGATGCAACCACCTGATCACAATGGTAAGTGAAGATTTTCAATTTTGAGTTTCATGCTATTCATCATATCGATAAGTAGCTAGATCCAACACAAGCAGAAAGTTTTACATGGAAGTGAGTTTAAGGATGGGATAAGATATTTGTTATCATTTTGTTATGATAGGTTTAGTGAACCTTTTCGATTAGGTAAAGCCTTGCTTCCAAATTGAAGAGCTTTTTAACTACTAATTCGCTGTAATGGTATACCGGGGGCCACGAATTATTTTCCCGTACAATATCAGCATTTAAACCAAGCTTGATTTTATTTAGTATTTCACAACAAATATTTGTGCTGCGTATTGCAGGTAGTATCCTATGTTGAAGGTGTGTGTATTTGTTATATAATTTTAGTAGGTTTGCTCGTGGCCCCGTACCACTATTTTATTACGTTAAAAACAATGTCAAAATCAAGTAGATCTTTATTTACGTAGGCTTCAAAGGTGCACTTGTAAATGGTCAAAAAATATTAAATTACACTAGGATTCTATCACTGACTTTGGCAGTCATATATTGAGGAGAAGCGGCAAGAAAAGTTATATAAAATTGTTTTTTTTTTTTTTGATACAACAATTAATTAGACAGTTACTCTACATACCCTATTCTTCCAGCGTCCCTTGATCGAACATTGGTGCTGGGTACCGAGGGGACGTTGCTTCGTCGCATGCTAGCTCTGGCCACGCGGCCGAGCCCGTTGGCCGCGTCGCATACGCCGCGCGAGCTCGCCGCGGCGTCGGTCGCAATTGTGCAGCAGTTGGCAGCTCATGTTAATGGTAAGTTAACTGTTGACAACTAGTTGACAACAAAATGAGGTTGGGGTCAGCAGCCTCGAGGGAAACCAGTCGGCCGAGCTGGTCCGTATCGGTCCCAGTGAGACAGAGACGGGCCGCAAGGCCAAGAACAGACGGAAAAGAATAGATCAAACAAAGATTCCCATCCGTCAGTAGTTGACATTTAATTTTCTAAATCTCCTGACGGCCCACATTACATTTTATGTTAGACGACCCGCTTGGTGTATTGGTCAAGATGTTGACTTTTAGACCAAGAGGCCGAGGCTTTGATCCCCGCACAGGACAAATATTTGTGTGCATGAACATAAATCAAATCAAAATCAAAAATCAAAAAAAGTGCTTATGCTACTTAAAACGGAGTTAGGTCAATCTATACGTTGTTGTTTAATATTTATTTATTTCTTATTTGTTTTTTTTATATAACTCGTTACTAAATAAGTGCAATAATCTCTTATCTTGTTATCTAGGTGAAGACAAAGACCACGAATCACCACCAGATTTACCGATCATCGACAAGAGTAACATGATGCAATCTACGGGTCCGTCGACAAGCACAGCGTCATTATGTAAGTACGTCTAAATTCACCTTTGTCCCCTTACAATCAAGTTCATGTCAATTAAAATTGTATAATTTTTTCAGCGCGTAAAGACCTCAACACCTGGGCAAATTCATCGCAAGTACAACAAGTGATTGAAATGGGGTTCTCAAGGCATGCCGTCTACGCTGCTATTCAAGCATTGGGTACGAAGTATAACGAATTAACTCTTGTGTTTCTTTGCAAAAATTTGATAGCTTATTCCTTACTCTTTTTTGTTCCGAATAATAATTAAAACTACACTCAAAGTTTACGCGACATAACACGTAGTAAAAACTTTCAGTTTGATATTAGTGCTTATAGCCATAACATAAGGGCGTTACAAAGTTAAAAGTCGTCTGATATGCTGTTGTATGCCGACCCGCTTGTTGTTGTGGTCAAGAAGTTGACTATGTGATCAAGAGGTGCATGGACAATATATGTCTGTTTGTCTTGTCATAATGTATTTTAAGTATATTTGTATGACTAAAAAGTATTTATTAAGCATGTCTATCAGTTCCTTAGCAAAAGTAGTTCAAGCTTTGAGCTTAGTCTGGAGCAAGGCAATCGGTGTGTTAGTCCAAGGAATTTACTTAAGTTACTTTTAATGTATTTTAAAATCCGATTACATTGAAAACATTTCTATCATTGTCAAACAATTTTCAGGAGGCACAAGCCTGCCCTCAGTGGAATCTCTAGTAGCATACCTCCTAGAGCTACCGCAGCAAGGTATGGATGACACGTTATATGAAGTGAAGCCGCAAATCAAGAACGAGAAGAAGGCAGCTCCGTACCGATGGAGAAGTTGCTTCGCTTCCGAGGAAGAGTACGCGCAGTACTTGTCTGAAGTTATCTCGGCCGGAATGACTGTGCGGTGCTGCAAGGCTTATGAGGGCGTAAGTATGAAAATTGCTTGGTCTGGTTTATCAGCCATTAAATATTGACATTGAATATAGCTTAGCGGTCTCAGTGTAACTTGTGCTATCATACTAACGTTATGAATTTAAAAGTTTGTTGGTTTGGATGTTTGTCCGTCAATCACGCTGAAACTATTGACCGGATTTTGATGAAACTCTTGTATACCGGCAGAGTGTGTGGCGACTAAGGGGATTGGATACTTTTAACCCCGATTTAATGCTTCCATTAGATAAAACAGGAATCCTATTAGAACCTGTGCTAATTATTTTTTTACGTTTTCAGGTCGCTCTTGGTGACGTCGGTCAAGTGCAGAAAGTGGAGCGAGACATCAAACACAACGTGTTTTTACTCGTAAGTATCAGCATCTGAGCGAGGTCCACTCTTACACTTCATTGCAACATTCTATTCACGATAATGATTATTTGTTTTGTGGACTGCCTCGGTGTAGTGGACCTCCGGCGGTCGTGGGTTCGAATCTCGGTGGGAACTCTTTCACTTTGTGTTGGTTTTCCTAGTTTGGTTAGTACATTGCGGATGCAACCGGGAGAATCGCTAGGATAGTACAAGTAGGGTAAAATAATATTTGACGTGCTAAAGAATTTCAGTGTAAATCAAGTTGCAAAATAAACGCTTTGACTTTGACTGTGACTTTGAAGATGATGGTTTTGATGATTCCATAGGTGGAATGGCGCGGCTTCGGTCGCGTATGTGGTGTCCGGGCGGTACACGCAGAGGTGGTATCGGGCGGGCCGCCGTTCGCTGTCGGCGACCGAGTGCGCGTGCGTGCTGCCGTCACCCAGCCGCGGTACAAGTGGGGCTGTATCGACCATACCAGCGTCGGCACTGTTACTGGTCAGTTAAAAGTATTTATAGCCGTGTTAGGGAAAAGTGTGAAAATATATATTATATATATTAATAAATATATATTATTCTGCGACCCGCCCTGCGATTGTTGACTCTGACTCTGTTAAATTCAACTAATAGCGACTGCAATATCGTGACTCTAACAGACTGTCAGTATTAAAGATGTTTTGACTTGTCTACTAAGTGCCTTCACCGTGTCAAAGTCATATGATCCCCATTTATTTTACAATCAAAGCATTATAATGGCAATGATTTGTTTGCAGGTATTTCAACTAATGGCCGCGATCTGACGGTGGACTTTCCACAACAACCAGGCTGGACAGGCCAAGTCAGTGAAATGGAATTGGTCACCGATCAATGTATGTATCGCATATTTTTTTTCTTTTTATTTTATCTACTTTCTTGCTTTTTACACAGTATTTTAAGCTTTTTATGTCATATTATTTATGTTCATTTTGTACGTGTAATGAGAGGTTTTCACCGGCTCTCGGATTTATAGCATGAGACTTAACTTTTAAGTTACTTGTTTGTTGTAGCCGAGTGGGGTGAAAGCGCCGGCGGAACTATTGTGGGCTGGCTGGACGCCGTGCGCGCGATTCGCGTGTCGTCGTGCAAACAAGGTGCGGGCACGAGGCGGCTGGTCGACTCCCAGCCGCATACGTATTGGCAGAGCTCTAGTGGTAATGGACAGGTGAGACTATTTCCTACTTATTAAGCTGTGTGAGTGATGAGACCAACTGAAATAGCGAGGGTCTTCCAATTTTAAAGCTGATCTCAATTGTGTGAGTTACTATTATTATTTTTATTGTTCTTTACTCCCTTTTTTACTTTTGAGTACATATAGCTGTTGTTCCTATTTGAATATGTATAAGCAAAGGATAAATTATTAAGAGTCGAAAATAAGTATCACTTTGCAGTAAGCGTGTTTTACATAAAAGGTCCTTTTAAGCCGGATCATGATAAAAGATTGTACAATAGATAACATGGTTTTTGTTCTAATAAAATTTAAACAAGTGTAAATTCTGCACTTAAAGTCTTTTGTTTATTATATAATTATTACCGTTACCACCCCCAGCACTGGATCCGCGTGGAGATGCGCAGCGGCGTGCGCATCCGTCGCCTAGGACTGGGCGTGGCGGGCGGGCTGTACGGGCCGGCGGCGCTGTCGGTGCGCGCGGGCGCCAGCTTCGACGAGGCCGCGCTCACGCCGCTCGCCGCCGTGCCGTGCGCGCAGGCGCCCGTGCCCATGCAGAGCCATGCAAGCCATGCGTCTCATGCGAGCCATGCGGCCCATGCGAGCCATGCGAGGGACCGCATGCCGCACCATCTGGCGCAGATACAGCTGTTGTCGGATTGTAAACAGGTGACTAGCCTTGCATTGTTTAGGCAACGGCACGACAGATGAATCACTGGTCATGTGACCGCCCTATTTCCGAGACATGAGTGCTTCTATGGAGCTGCAAGTGTATACGTCATCGTTGTCGTGCGGCTGACCGTATAAATCAAAATAGGTGATTTCGTTTGATGTTGTTTTCGCTATAACTACAGACACTGCGCTTGCGTCTTCAAGAATAACTTCACTCTTGAATGAATTATGAGTGTTTATCTTACCTTATTTTACATTATACAATATAAAGATAAGTCTTCACTTTAGCATAAATGTTAAATTCACTCTTTGGAACATAAAATGATTAATGAAATGTTCTGTTGCAGCACTACCAATGCATTGAAATAGGCATAAAACAAAATCGGAATGTGAATGCCGATTGCCGGGTGTACGGTCTTTACATAACCGGTTTCCGTCCGAACCCACTCTACCACGAGGTTTTATCGGTGAGTAAGATCTACTCTGATATGTTGATCAATGAATTTGACATAAGAAACAGTATGTAATGAATGATGACTCCATTATGTGTTTCAGAGCATGAACTTCGTAGCTGATGATTGGATGGAAAGGGACAATCCTACTGGATCTGTATCGGCCGATAACAATCCACCGTCACTTCCCAGCGATTCACCCAAAGTACGGCCAAATATATTCAGTTAATTATAAGTGACCTTTTATTTAATTATATGTGTAATTCTTTTTCCACCACATTTTAAATAAGTAATAAATAATTAAAATCACAATCTTTTGATTTCAGGTATTTGTGTGGGGATTGAACGATAAGGACCAACTTGGTGGAGTAAAAGGTTCTAAAGTAAAAGTCCCAGTATTTTCTCCGTCTCTGAGTGCCTTGCGCCCTGTGCATATTGCTGGTGGATCAAAAACGCTTTTTATAGTATCACACGATGGAAAGGTAAGTTACCCTTTGTTTATACGTTACCATAGGAAAAAAACTGCCTATATTCTATTTAATATTCTCTGCGTATGACAGGCCCGTTGGTCTAGTGGTCAGAGGCCCTGGCTATAAACCAAGAGTCGCGGGTTTGAATCTCTCTAGGACTAAATGTTTGTGTCATGAACATCGGCATTTGTACTCGAGTAATGCCTATACGTTCCTTGGCGTCCATAGTAAAAGCCTCAAACTTAATTTGGGGCTAGGCAATTGGTGTGTTAGGCCAAGGAATTTAATTATTATTTATTCTAGTATTTCTTACTTCATTGTTTTGATTTAATACTTTTTTTCTTTTCCCGTAGTTGTATGCTTGCGGTGAAGGCACCAATGGCCGCCTCGGTCTCGGGCATAGCAACAACGTGTCCACTCCGCGTGCTAACCCGTACCTAGCGCACGTACTTGTGCGTCGCGTCGCCGTACATTCGGGCGGAAAGCATGCGTTGGCGCTAACTTCTGATGGGAAGGTGAGGGGTCATCAATTTAATTGAGCATAGTAAATTGACGCAAAAAATGGCATCTGCGAGTAAGCACTTACTTCACCTGGCAAAAAGAAAAAATGATAGGGGGATGCGTAGCTAGTGCAATATTCAAACTGAATATTTTTTTAATAATTTGTATTTTACTTGTAAAGAGTAAATTACTATCGCCGAACACACTCACACATTTTAAGAGCTTACTCCCTCTTAAAAGGCCGACAATGCACTTGTTACTCCTCTGGTATTGTGGGTGTCCATGAGCGGCGCTCATTCCATGCAATGCGTTTGCCATCTATTTATATAGAAAAATAATAATATACACATGTTTATGACATAAATCGATGTTAAACGTCTTCATTTCGCAGGTATACTCATGGGGCGAAGGCGAAGACGGCAAGCTCGGTCACGGCAGCCGCAACACGATGGAGACGCCGCGACTGATCGAGACACTTTCCTGCGAGCGTGTGGTCAGCATCGCGTGCGGATCGGCGCACAGTGCGTGCGTGACGGCGCGCGGTCATCTGTACACGTGGGGCATGGGGGAGTACGGACGACTCGGCCACGGCGACGATGCGACGCAGTTGTACCCGAAAATGGTGAGTGAGAATAAAGAGATATATTCCCAATAAGCGTGTAAGGGTCTCGTGCGTTAAATGGTGCGTATCATGGGATAAGTCGCTGACTAGCAGACTATTTAGTAACTAGCGGACGCCCGCGACATCGCGTGCGGATCGGCGCACAGTGCGTGCGTGACGGCGCGCGGCCATCTGTACACGTGGGGCATGGGGGAGTACGGACGGCTCGGCCACGGCGACGATACTACGCAGTTGTACCCGAAAATGGTGAGTGAGAATAAAGAGATATGTTTCCAATAAGCGTGTTAGGGTCTCGTGCGTAAAATGGTGCGGATAATGGGATAAGTCGCTGACTAGCAGACTATTTAGCAACTAGCGGACGCCCGCGACATCGCGTGCGGATCGGCGCACAGTGCGTGCGTGACGGCGCGCGGTCACCTGTACACGTGGGGCATGGGGGAGTACGGACGGCTCGGCCACGGCGACGATACTTCGCAGTTGTACCCGAAAATGGTGAGTGTTTAGATAAGGAGATATATTCCCAATAAGCAAGGGTTTTGTGGGTAAATGGTGCGTATATCGTGGAATAGTCGCTTTCTAGCAGATTATAGCAATGATAATGTTGTGTGATTAAATAGTTTGATAATGGTGTTATATGTATATTTTGAAGTATATTTGTAAAAATAAAACAATATATTTAAGTTGTCTATTCATTCCCTAGTCCAATGAATTTATTATTTATTGATTACAACGTAGGGGCTTATCCGTTTATCGTCAACTATAAGTTATTGGGTTTGAAATGCTGTTATAATTGTTTTTATAGGTGGAGGCACTTTGTGCTTTCCGAGTGGTGCAAGTGGCGTGTGGATCACGCGACGCACAGACGTTAGCCCTGACTGCGTGTGGCAAAGTGTTCTCTTGGGGCGATGGAGACTTCGGAAAACTTGGTAAGATGATTATAGTATCAAATATATTTTAATAGACCATCCCATACCATAAATACAATCTTAATATATAAAAAAAAATTAAGTGCCATTTTCTTTGTCCATTTACAACTCAATAACGGGCTCCGGTGAGCCCGTTATTTGGGATAGGTATCCCAAACAAATTAAGGGTTTGTTTGGACTACAATTTATAGATGGTGTATGTGAAGTTTGCTCAAAATCGGTCGACTGGTTTTTCATTTAACACCCTTGCGAAGCACGTACCAGGCCGCTAATAAAATGTATACTTTATTTTTGTAGGGCGAGGTGGATCCGACGGATGTGCAGTGCCCATGAATATTGAAAGATTGAACACTCTCGGTGTTATGCAAGTGGAATGTGGTGCTCAATTCAGCTTAGCATTGACCAGAGATGGCGAGGTAAATAACTAATATACTATGTGGTTGATAACAGTATCTTATAGTAGATCTTTCATTAAACTCTTTCTATTACCCGCTTGTCTGGGGAAGTACCACCACCTTACAGAAGATCACAGTGAAATATAACTTCGTAACTTTGTGCTATGTTTCTGCTGGTGAGTAAGATTGACAGAGCTCAGTTGGGGAGGGTACGGATTTTAAAGGCAGACAACGCATCTGCGACCCTTGTGCGGTTGTTGATGTCCATGAGCAGTGTCCCTCTTTTACGATTGCCTCCCTTTAACATAAAAAACAGTGCTATCTTCTGCTTCAATTAAGTTATTGACGACTCCTATAACTCTGCTAAATGTGCAGGTCTGGACATGGGGCAAAGGCGACTATTTCCGTCTCGGCCACGGATGCGACGCGCACGTCCGCCGCCCGACTCTCGTAGAGGCGTTGCGCGGCCGCCGCGTGATCCATGTCGCCGTCGGAGCTCTGCACTGCTTGGCTGTTACTAGTGACAATCAGGTTGGTTGATTAATGTTGTATGCATGTTGTCTCAGGCCAGGTGGAGTGACGATCTAGGCAAGATGGCTGGCAGGAGCTAGGTGCGAGTCGCCGAGGATCGGCGTATGTACAGCAGTGGACGGCGATAGGCTGATGATGAAGACGATGTTGTATTCATTGGAGTGTAATTTACTGATTGAGTTCATGGTTTGATTATCTCATCGCAAAATAAGTGTGAAATGTGTCCTCGGATATTTTACTTTGAACATTTTGATTTGCTTTTAATTCACCGAAGGGCAGCAAAGCAATCGTGTAGTTTCACTTACAAATTACATATATGCCTCCAAAGAAGTTATTAACTCTATATATAAGCTAATTTTGATAAATATTACCGTTTTCGGATCTAAAGAAGTTTATTTATCAACCCTAGGTGTGGGCATGGGGTGACAACGACCACGGGCAGCAAGGAAACGGCACGACCTGCGTGAACAGACGCCCGGCGTTAGTTGCTGGAGTGGAGGGCGTACAGCGGGCGGCGGCGGGCTCTTCCCACTCCGCCGCGTGGTCGGTGCGCCCCACGGCGCGGACGCAGGACGAGAAGACTGTGCATCTATCGCCGCTGGCGTTCCCGTCGCTGAAGGATCCGCTTGGAGCGCATAGTCTTGGTGAGTGTTGATGCTGATCAATCAAAGCGACAATAGACTGCACGCGCTAGTTGCCGGTGTGGAGGGGGTACAGCGCGCGGCGGCGGGCTCGTCTCACTCCGCCGCGTGGTCGGTGCGACCCACGGCGCGGACGCAGGACGAGAAGACTGTGCATCTATCGCCGTTGGCGTTCCCGTCGCTGAAGGATCCGCTTGGAGCGCATAGTCTTGGTGAGTGTTGATGCTGATCAATCAAAGCGACAATAGACTGCACGCGCTAGTTGCCGGTGTGGAGGGGGTACAGCGCGCGGCGGCGGGCTCGTCTCACTCCGCCGCGTGGTCGGTGCGACCCACGGCGCGGACGCAGGACGAGAAGACAGTGCACCTGTCGCCACTGGCGTTCCCGTCGCTTAAGGATCCGCTTGGAGCGCATAGTCTTGGTGAGTGTTGATGCTGATCAATCTTAGCGACAATAGACGCATCGAGCTAGTTGCCGGTGTGGAGGGCGTACAGCGCGCGGCGGCGGGCTCGTCGCACTCGCCGCGTGGTCGGTGCGACCCACGGCGCGGACGCAGGACGAGAAGACAGTGCACCTGTCGCCGCTGGCGTTCCCGTCGCTGAAGGATCCGCTTGGAGCGCATAGTCTTGGTGAGTGTTGATGCTGATCAATCATTGCTACTATAGACGCCCCGCGCTAGTTGCCGGTGTGGAGGGCGTACAGCGCGCGGCGGCGGGCTCGTCTCACTCCGCCGCGTGGTCGGTGCGTCCCACGGCGCGTACGCAGGACGAGAAGACTGTGCACCTGTCGCCGCTGGCCTTCCCTTCGCTGAAGGATCCGCTTGGAGCGCATAGTCTTGGTGAGTGTTGATGCTGATCCATCTTAGCGACAATAGACGCATCGAGCTAGTTGCCGGTGTGGAGGGCGTAAAGCGCGCGGCGGCGGGCTCGTCTCACTCCGCCGCGTGGTCAGTACGCCCCACGGCGCGGACGCAGGATGAGAAGACAGTGCATCTGTCGCCTCTGGCGTTCCCGTCGCTGAAGGACCCGCTTGGAGCGCATAGTCTTGGTGAGTGTTGATGCTGATCCATCTTAGCGACAATAGACGCATCGAGCTAGTTGCCGGTGTGGAGGGTGTACAGCGCGCGGCGGCGGGCTCGTCGCACTCCGCCGCGTGGTCGGTGCGACCCACGGCGCGGACGCAGGATGAGAAGACAGTGCATCTGTCGCCGCTGGCATTCCCGTCGCTGAAGGACCCGCTTGGAGCGCATAGTCTTGGTGAGTGCTGATGTTGATCAATCATAGCGACAATAGACGCCCCGCCCTAGTGGCCGGAGTGGAGGGTGTACAGCGCGCGGCGGCGGGCTCGTCTCACTCCGCCGCGTGGTCGGTGCGCCCCACGGCGCGTACGCAAGATGAGAAGACAGTGCACCTGTCGCCTCTGGCCTTCCCGTCGTTGAAGGACCCGCTTGGAGCGCATAGTCTTGGTGAGTGCAACTGAACTTGCGAGTGCGGACGCGTTGTTTCTTTTGCACGTGACTTTTCATTCTTCGTTATAATTATCAAACTTATCTTATCTCTTCCGATTAAATGCTCCCATCCTTTATTAAAAGGTTGAAATGGGTAAAAGCTAGCCTTTAAATATTAATTTGTAATACACAGGTCTTTACTCGGAAGAAGCTGTGGTTGATGAGACGCTTTCACCGCGACCTTCCCTGGCGGCGGCTGCCCTCAACTTAGAGCCCCCCGTGGCTGTCCAACACGCGCTGTCACTCATACTACTTGCGCTTCACATTACACAGGTTTGTTTATTTATTTATTTATATACAGTTATTACCTAAAATTCCTCCATCCACTCCTATCTGACGCCCGTATGTAATATGTTATAAAGTGTGCTTTCGATTTCGGTGCGGATCTGCTCGGACCAGCGTATTGACCGCCTTTTGCCACCGACTTTACCGCACACAAATACTCTTAAATGAACGTATTTTTTTTCTGAATTTCTACATCAATTTTGACGTTTCTCAGGCACGTTGCCTCATAGTAGAGGCTTTGAGGGTGCACGAAGCTTGCTCTGCGGTCATACCGGTGACGGCCGTCACTGAGAATGAAGACGATGACGCCGAAGCCGACGCTCGTACGGGAGGTGGTGAGGCGCCCGCTGATAGGGCTACGTTACCGGTGAGTTTCATATACCTTCGTTTATTATTCAATTATCCAACTCTTTGAGTCGAACTCCTCATTACTGAGGGTCGTGAACACTCTTGTCTCTTGGCAATTATAATGGAGTGATTTTTCCATTCTCCATTTCACGCACTTATTCGTAGTGCGTAGCTTTCTTCACGATGTTTTTTTTAACGTACACCCGTTTTTAAATTACGCATATAGATTTTTGATAGTCTATAGGTAAGTGCGTGAACAGATTAGAACGCCGACCTTCACTCACGTAAACCGGCGCCCTTACCACAAGGCTACCGAGCTGTCAATTTTGCCAGTTTATTTTTATTTTGAATACATAATGGAATAATGGAAGACTATTTATCTGATGTAAACTAGTAAGTCTGACCGTAATAGTATTAAAAACTGCAAGCGCCGCTTTAACGAACACAACACGAATGATTAAAATTCAGAACTTACATGTTGGAACTTTTTATCCTCAGAGTGGAGCGAGTAGCCCGCTCAGCGGTTCGATATCGTCCCGTCACTCTGCTGTGATGTCTTCAAGCGCAGTGTCCGTAGCCGCCGCCACCATGACAGTGCAACAGGCTGAGGCACCTAAGGTAAATGAAGGTTAACTAGTACAGAATGCTATGAAGCATTAAGTTAACTAAACGATGTACGTTTGTACACTTTTTTCCTATGCAATAAAAATAAACATTTGATTGTATGAGTAAACAAGGAAGAAGCTGATTAAAAAAAATGATTTTAGATGGTGTTAGATGAATTCACGTCCCAATTGGGAGAGTCGGACGCCCGAGCACTGGTAGATTTACTGAAGTTAGCTGCAGCTGGGAGATTGCCTGACTCGAATAATGCCGTTAAAACTATCACTGATGTTCTTATGGGTAAGTATCAAACACAGAATGAGCATAAGCTACATGCACGGACGACAGCACGTCACTATACAGTCTGTAAAAAATATTCAAACCATTTTCGACACATGCCTGACCTTTTGTGGTTCTTTATGTGCGGACTGATAACACTGTACTTTTTAAGCTGCAATTGTCTTAATATATTTTGTTTTTCTCCTAGCGCTTTGTGCCAGTAAACCAGCCGTAGCCGATATGGTGGTAGAGGTGTGCGTTTGCGAACTGGAGGAGGCGGCCGCGGGAGGTGGGCGCGCCCCTCCGCAACCTGTCACTGTTGACAGCCCGCACCCGTATGCCGATGACACTGACATCTCAGGTACTATTGTAACTGCATGCTATTTGAATTACATAGGATAAACGATGACAATGTATGCTTGTAATGAAGGTGTTCCTTAACTTTAGGTCCAATGTGTGCTGCCATTGGTCAATTTAGTGGTGCTTTGATTTCTTCTATGGGTATAGACTGATGACCTTATGTTTATGTCACGCCACCTAGCTGAAATAGCCTTATACTGATGTGTTATTTTAATGACTTTATAACCAGTATTATTACAATGAATATATTAACTATGCATCAAAAATTGTCACAGGCATAGTAAAGATACCTGGCGCCTCATCTCTGCGAGTGGTGTTCGAACAAGGTTGCTCCACGGAACGTAGGAATGATCCTCTCACTATATCTGACGGGACGGGCCGTGTGCTAGCCACGCGTTCGGGACGCGAGCCCGCGGACTGGGCACAGGAAATTATAGTTGTTGGTAAGTATCTACTGCAAAACATAAGGAACTGTTAAACGTAGTTTTCAATCGACTTCTACTTATTCACACGAGCACTTAACACATTTAATGTTAAATGACTTATAAACCGTGATGACCGTCAATAACTTTGCTAATTTCGTTGGTAAAATGTCTTTTTCAACAGGTGATGAACTACGCTGGAGATTCACAAGCGATGGATCAGTTAACGGTTGGGGCTGGAGGTTCACTGCCCATCCCATCTTGCCTACGCATTCGGCCACAGTCAGTATTAAAAAAAATCCAATCAATAATTTGAAATTAAATTCTAATGGTTTTTGTCATTGCTTTGGAATGTTTTTTTCTTCGTCCAGGAAAGTGGTTCGGACCGCTACGTCTTATCTAGTCCGTCAGTAGAGCTGGCATGGCGTTTGCTCGACGGTCCTCTTTTGGAGACTATTTCGAAGGACCACCAACTAGCTCCGCGCCTTGCTCAAGCACTCGCCATTTGCGCGCAGATGCCCACATTGTGTGAGTATTGCTTAGTACTTAAATTATTAATTCATAGATTCTGTGCACTTAAGAATTACCTCATTATATATGAATGTATTTTTAATAGATCTTTCAAACAGTTTTCTGTTTCAAGTGTTGGTATTGAGCTTAAGTATTGTGCAACATTAAAGATATGACGTAAAAGGCTTAAACCAACAGCAAGGAATAATTCGGCAGATAGGAAGTAAGAATATAGGAATAATAATTGGCTAGCGCACTCGTCCGGAATGCGAAGGGGCTGGTTCGAATTTAGTCTGATGTCTGAGACCAGGTTCTTCTTCCGCTAGGGGAAAAATGTTTGTGTGCTGAATATCTCAACATCCCTAACTCGAGTACAAATGGATTTTTATAAACGTATTTAAATATGTCTATCTTTTCCCTAACATCCAAAGTAAAAGCTTCGAGCTTAGATTGGGGTTAGGCAATTGGTTTGTTAGTTCAAAGAATTTATTATTTATTTATGTAGCGTGGCGCGGACGCGTGTGGTGCGTGCGTCGCCTACGCGGCGTAACGTGCGGGCCGCACGGCGAGGCTTGCGCGCCGCCCCCGCCCGCGCTATCGCACCTGCCGCAGCTAGTACAAGCCCAGTATGAGCTCGAGGAGCCGGCCTTACGCACTGGCACTCATCTCATGCACACGCAGTATCTTAAGGTATGTTGCTGTCGTGTTTGTAAGATTAAGTCCCGAGAATGTATGTGAAGAGATCATTCGGATATTAAATAATAAAAAAATCTTAATTTATTAAATTGTAGTATACTATCCCGAACTAGGAGAACTTAATTATGTCTGACTGGCTATGATGGCACTATGACTCATTTAATTCAAATTATTATAATTTAGAAAATAATAAGCCGTACTCAAATACATATTTTAAAAAGGTGCCATAGAGTTTAACTAAACGTTAGTTTTAAAAGGAAAAAATATGCACTGCCAGTAATACTCGAAGTGAACTTCTATCGTACAAACTCTCCCAAATCCGGCCTCATCCTTCAGGAACTAGTCTCCCTGGCATGCGGTCTGCGCATGGACACGCGCGTGTGCAGCGGTCCGGACGCGGCGCGCTGGGCGTGGTTCAAGCGCTACTGCCTGTGCGTGCGCACGGCCGACGCGCTCGTCCGCCGCGTGCCGCTGCCGCCGCCCTTCCTCGCCGACGTGCGGAAGCGTCTGGCTGACCTGGGTGTGAGCGCGGACGATGCCGGCAGCGACCAGCACTGGGAAGATAATGTGAAGTTTACGAGGCAGCATGATGAGCAGCTGCTGCATTGGGTTAATAAGTTAGTATCACCACACCACATTTATTGCCTCAAAAACTCATATCTCACTACAAGCCGACGCGCTCGTGCGCCGCGTGCCGCTGCCGCCGCCCTTCCTCGCCGACGTGAGGAAGCGTCTGGCCGACCTGGGTGTGAGCGCGGACGATGCCGGCAGCGACCAGCACTGGGAGGATAATATGAAGTTTACGAGGCAGCACGACGAGCAGCTGCTGCATTGGGTTAATAAGTTAGTATCACCACACCACATTTATTGCCTCAAAAACTCATACCTCACTACAAGCCGACGCGCTCGTGCGCCGCGTGCCGCTGCCGCCGCCCTTCCTCGCCGACGTGCGGAAGCGTCTAGCCGACCTCGGCGTGAGCGCGGACGATGCCGGCAGCGACCAGCACTGGGAGGATAATGTGAAGTTTACGAGGCAGCACGACGAGCAGCTGCTGCATTGGGTTAATAAGTTAGTATTACCACATTTACCATATTTTTCATAAGTGGCTATGCTCCACCCTCGACCGCATCATCACTTTCTATCAGGGTAGATTGCGGTCAAATACCCAGTTATTACTTAATAAATAAAAAATAAAATTTGCTTAATATTTAACTCCAAAAAAAACATGTTCGGTTAAATGAAGAGTATGCTATTGGGCAGGCTGTATCATCTGAACAGAGCTCAAACGAATGCTCGGGCGATCGAAAGATGATATTGAATACCCAATAACATACTGCTTAGCTAAATTATTTCAAGATTGTCAATTTTTTGCATGATTGACTTAAATCAATCAAAAAACTGTTGTCTATAGTTTGGAAAAAAAAAACACCCTTTAAACGTTATAGTGCCTTATTACTATTTTTTATTAACTGAAATTGCAACTACGTGCGTTTCACCGCCGTTTTCTAACAATATGACTTTTATCTTTTCTAAAGACGACCCGAAGACTGGACCGGTTGGTGGACGGGCGGGTCGCTCGGCTGTGCCGTGTACGGCTGGGGGCACAACCACCGAGGGCAGCTGGGCGGAGTCGAGGGCGCAAAAGTGCGCACGCCGACGCCCTGTCACGCACTGGCCACGCTCAATCCAGTACAGCTTGTGGGCGGGGAACAAACGCTCTTCGCCGTCACGCCTGACGGAAAGGTGTATGCTACGGGTGAGTAATATGTCAAGATATTGTGGCTTTGTTGAATCACCGCTGGGCGGAGTTAAGGGCGCGAAGTTGTGCAAGCCCACGCCCTGAAAAGCGCTTCGTCATTCATACAGTTTAGAATGAAAATACTGACCGACTAAATACGCTTTAGTGTAATGGAGGTGCCATGTTAGTAGCAATAATAATATGACGTAAATTTTGACGTATCGTAAGTAAGCTAGTAATAATGTGTGTTAAGCTCGACGTTTCGTGTATCACAAGATCTAACAGCTTGTGTATTTTCCAAAGGTTACGGAGCAGGAGGACGTCTGGGCATCGGTGGTATCGACTCCGTTTCGCAACCAACACTTCTGGCTTCAATCCAACATGTTTTTATTACGAAGGTACCTATCAACGCTCTTTCTAGCAACAGATTTTATATCATCTTGTTCGACATTGTATATTAATTTTAATACTTTACCTGTGCACCAGGTGGCTTGCAATTCTGGCGGGAAACATTGCTTGGCGCTGTCATCTGACGGGGATGTGTACAGTTGGGGAGAAGGAGAAGACGGGAAACTAGGACACGGCAATCGTGTGTAAGTGTTACGAGTTGTTTTTTTATTGCATGACTATGTTGTCTTCGTCATATTTCTCTTTTACGCGATTACCCACTGATTGTAAGTATTATACTCTGTCCACTATATGAAGCGTCTTTTGACAGGTCGCCGATTGACAACATTGGTGATGACCTAAAGTATCTCAAATGTGTCAACAATCCGATTGTACTATTATCATTATTCGGCTTAGGTACGTAAAAATAACCGATTTCGATAAACATGCGTTTTGATTTAACATTCTCTTAGATTTATTGTAAACAAATATAAATCCATATATTTAAGTTTATAAATTAAATATAAGTAAAACAAGTAGGTCATATTAGTAAAAGAAATTTAAATCCAAATGTTGTTACCTTTCTATGTACATGTTATGAACATGTTATGAAGAAGTTTAGATTTATTCATAGCATTTATTTCTATCGATTATTTTTAATCGGGGGCACAATCGTTCTAATCGTTTTTCGTAGCACAACACTGAGTTGGCAGTAACCGTCCATGAAGAACAATATTCTTTTTTTGAAAATTAAACGAAAACAATTCGAACTTTCATGGACGTGAGCTGTCAAAAGACGCTTCATAAAGTGGACAGAGTATAGTGAATTTAAATATGATGTATTACGTCTGATTGGTCCGTAAGATGATTGTAATGAGAGTTTTCGCAAATGAAAAATCCGATCGATGGCAGTAGGTAGGCGTACGGTCTAACTGGTCTTTTATTGGTAATTTTTGTCATGACATTGACATATATGTCAAAATTCACCAATGACATAGCAGTTGGACCCCACGCCTACGTATTGCCATCTAGCGGATTTTTCAATCGCAAACACCCTCATTAAGCCACAATCTTTAATAATTTGTAGTAGTTTCTGATTCGCCATTTAGCGCAATTATACATAATCGAGAAACACCTTCATTCAAACAACATCTCTTAAACAGGAGTTACGATCGTCCGAAGCTGATAACGGCACTGTCGGGACTCGAAGTGGTAGCCATCGCGTGCGGCGGCGCGCACTCAGCATGTCTGACGGCGCGCGGTCGCATTTACACGTGGGGAAAGGGTCGGTACGGACGCCTCGGCCACGGGGACTCGGAGGACCAGTTGGTGCCGAAAATGGTGATTGCATTTTATTTATTGTTTACCTATTAATATAATTTAAAAAAAAATTATACTCTGTCTCTCCTTCGTGTCGGTTGTCACAACTGTTCATAAATATTTTGACCATTTATACCGAACTACAAACGTCCAGCAGAAGAGATTGTTTTACTACTTTGACGCATTTGGTGAACGTTTTACTCGTCGTTTTCAAGTACCTAAAGAAATCCTATATTCTTCTAAATTCTCTTCAGTACGAATAAATATTCGTAATGTTCCTGATACTGTAGAAGCTGTTGGTGATCATATTAAAATAAAAAATAAAAAAAAATATGTCTACCAGGTGGAGGCGTTGGCGATGTATCGCGTGATTGACGTCGCGTGCGGTTCCGGAGACGCCCAAACTCTTTGCATTACTGATGATGACAACGTGTGGTCGTGGGGTGACGGCGACTATGGGAAACTAGGTAAGGTTACAATTTTGTGTTATTCAACTAAAATTGATTAAAAAGATAACGTATCCCTGCACTTCACTACTTAATTAAATTCTAAATATTTTAGGCCGCGGTGGCTCCGAAGGATGTAAAGTTCCAATGAGAATAGACTGCCTCAAAGGATTACGCGTCATAAAAGTTGAATGCGGATCACAATTCTCGGTCGCTTTGTGTCAGTGTGGGAGCGTCTATACTTGGTAAGTTTAGTTCATTATTTCATAGGTTGCTATCGCCTGTTTGATAATCTCTTCTCAGCCTAATAATTATGTTTATTGGTTGTTCTTTTTTTAAGCTATTTGTGTATTTAATTTTGCATTTAAATAAATTTTGTTCTTATTTTGTAGGGGCAAAGGAGACTACCACAGATTAGGTCATGGTAGCTACGAGCATGTAAGGCGTCCAAATCGTGTCACCGGAATGCAGGGAAAGATGATCGTGTCCATTGCAACTGGTGGGTAACCAATCGTAGATGTACAATACTGCGAGTAATAAATTGTATATACCTGGTGCCTTATGTGAACGTGATAAGGTACAAATTTGAATGTACACATGTATAATTTTGATATCGCAGGAAGTCTACATTGCGTGGCGTGTACGGACACGGGCGAAGTTTACACGTGGGGAGACAACGATGAGGGACAGTTAGGAGATGGAACTACCCTTGCTGCCCAAAGGCCGCGGCTGTTAATAGCTCTGCAGGTACTGTTAAAAGTTTTTTTTATTTTTATTATAGTGAAAGACTTAAGTTATGCGAATATTCCGGTAGAACAACTTATTAAACTGTTCAGAAAGTTGTTTTAGAATGGATAAGTTTAGTGACTGTTGATTTCCTAGAAAAAACAAAACTTTTATTATAGCGAGCTGTTTTTCATGATGAAACAGCTCGTGAAACTTATAGCCTTAAAATAAAGTTTAGTTTCGTATAACAAGGGCAAACGCCACAGATCTCGTCGTATTTCGGCAAAGTCGGCAAATGAGCTATTAGGTCGCCTGATGGTAAGCGATCACCGCCGCCCATGGACATCCGCGACACCAGAGGTATCGCCGATGCGTTGCCGGCCTTTAAGTCCCCGTACCCTCTCCTACTAAGCTCTGGCGACCTGACTCACCAGCAGGAACATAGCAAAACAGTTACGAAGTGCTACTTCACTGTGGTCATCTGTAAGGTGGAGGTACATCCCCAGACGAGCGGCTCGTTCGAGTGGAAATTCTACTAAGCTCCACCTGTCTCTCGTATTTAGTAAATACTAAAGTGAGTTTTGACATTTAACATGTATTGTCAGGGTAAGCGCGTGACCCGCGTGGCGTGCGGCAGCGCCCACACGGTGGCGCTGTGCGTGGAAGCGGCCCGCGCGCCGCGCCCGCCGCCCGCGTCGCCGCTCGAGTGCCATCTGCTGAGGGACCTGCCTACGTCGCTTATTTGCAACAGATTGGTACGTGACATGACAACACCTCACCTACCTACTTATTTACTAGCATACTCCTATGGCTCAGCGACCCGAAGGTGTCTTGGCCTCTGAAACAAGAATACGCCAACTGCCTCTCTCCTTTGCGGTCTCCCGCCTCTTGTCTCTCGTATAATGAGTATTTACGGAATTGCACGAGGATTTCAAAAGCAGACAAACGTCAACACAATCTTTGATATAACATAAAATATTATCATGATTAGTATGGGTATTAAAAACACATTATTATATATGATATACAACACAAACACAAACAAATAACCCCACTTCTAAAAATCTATTTCTTTTTTCAGGTACTGCTTCATCAGTTTTCAGAGTTGGTCTGTCCAAATCTGCCGCTATTGGTTTTGGATGGCCAACTGGATAACTTGAGACATTTGATGTTCTACAGTGTAAAAGAAGGAGCATTTAGGAAGGTAAATAATACATTCTTTATCCTCGACTTCCAGTTTTTTGTTAACCTATTTTACTTGATTGTGTCCAATTAAGTTTATTAGAGATATTATTATGTGGTAACGACAATCACTTTAAATTATACAGTTAGCCGGTTAAAATGGTCCCCTTAATATTTCATACACCACACACAACTAATACAATTTGTGTCGCAGGCAATCATGGCGACGATGGTCCGCGAACGTCAACACGGCCCAGTAGTGGAGCTGTCTCGAGTCGCCGCCCGCCGGTCGCGTCGCGGCGACACCGGCCTTGCTGGCACTGCCGGCATGCGCTCGGTATTCGGTCAGATGGTAGCTCGCCTGCCAGTACTCACGCACGACGTGCTAGCTCTGCCTCATCGCGTCTGGAAGGTTAAATTTGTAGGTGAGTTCTGATGGAGATACTTCAAATAGTACTAACTGACATGCCTGGTAATTACATTGGAGCGACTGTCGTCTGACTTCTGCTTCCATTAAAAGGAAAACCAGACCATTTGGTTCATAGTCGGGACCAATGGTTTAACGTGTCTTCCGAAGCACGCAATCATCATTCTTATCGGACAATAAGTACATATTTAGTGAAAATAAAAATTAATAAAATAAATCAGGTGATTCAAGGCTGCAATGTCCAACCAAACTGAAAAAACTTACACGAAGAGGTGGTTCCCCTCAGGATTCAAATACACGACTTCCGCGGTTTTTGAGCCCAGCCCTCACCACGGAGGCAGTTTATTTCCAACTCGATGTTAATACTTTTACTAAACAATCCATAATTACGTAGGTGAAAGCGTTGACGACTGCGGCGGCGGGTACAGCGAGAGCATAGCTGAGATGTGTGAAGAGCTGCAGAACGGGTCCCTCCCACTACTCATGGCCACGCCCAACGGGCGCGGGGACGCGGGCGCGTCGCGCGACGCTTTCCTGCTCAATCCCACTGCGAATACACCGCTCCATCTTAACTGCTTTAGGTTTCTTGGTGAGTTTCGGTATAGTATTTTTTTAGCATCTTATATTTCCTTTATATGTTACCTTGTTCTTTATTTATTTTTGGTAATTTCATTAGGTAAGCTTGTAAAGATGGATGTATGAAATTAATAACAATTAATAAATGATTAATTATTGCCTTTAAATAATTATAAATCAATATTAAAAGGGAACATGCTGTTTACAAAGCCTACAGTGTCCAAAAGTGGCTTGAGCTTTAAGGACGGTCAGCAGGACTTCATGGCGAACACTTGCCATTCAATAACAGCACTTACATATGTCTCTTAAATAAGGACGATACAAAGTCCTAAGTGTCCAAGTGGTTTGTCTCACATCAGCACGTTACCAATGTTCGCAGCAATGTTTTATATGAATAGATAACGCTGTTAATTCTACATATGAAAACTTTGCTGCTAATAAGTTTATGCTTATTTAAAATTCATCATGGATTATTTTTGTATGCAGGCGTGCTAATGGGCATAGCGATCAGGACCGGTTCGCCTCTGTCCCTGTCACTCGCTGAGGGAGTGTGGCGGCAGCTGGCAGGCCAGCACCTTCGACCCCAAGACTTGGCTGAAGTGGACAAGGACTTCCTACCCGCATTATTGTGTATCAGGGATATGACTGCTAATAATAGGGTAAGTAGTTACACATAACTGCCAAAATAAACATACATAAATTTGATTGTCTTCAATCACATCAGCCCTTTCGTGGTTCATTGACACTAATAACATTAATAGCTTCATGATGGAACTGTTACTAATAAATTCCTTGAGAAACACACCAATTGCCTAACCCCAAACTCGAAGCTTGTAGTATAGAAACGAGGGAACGTTAGACATACTTAAATACTTTTATAAACATCCATGACTCGAGGTCAATGCCGATGTTCATCACACAAACATTTGCCCCTAGCGGTATTCGAACCCGAACCCTTGATTTCGTAGCCAGGGTCTCTGACCACTAGATCAACGGGCCTGTCTATATTGTTAATATTTCACATTACTTACTCGTAGTTCCATTTTATGCAAAATGGAAAGGGTTTCAAGGCCCCAGTTATGTATCTTGTATGTATTCTACTTCTTGAACTTATAAGGGGCTAAGTATTTTGACTATACAATGATTTCTTCTAGGAACTTCAAAACCTGGAATTACCGTTCTCAATACCCTCGGCGGCTGGTCATGAGGTGCCTCTTTCGACGCGGCATAAGAGAGTTACACCGGAAAATAAGGAGGAATATGTTCAACTGGCTTTGTACTACAGGTAAGCGGTCCGTAGGTCTCGATATTCAAAGACGCTATTTCGAATTCAAAAGAAAATAGTTTAAATACCCCTTCCGGCCGCTTTTTGACCATGGCGGCCGATCTTACGGTACTTACCTGGTAGATACACAGGATATTTTATAGTACATAAGTGAGCAAAATTGTACTCCCTATTCCCATAGTTCGGTGTGACAACAAATTTGACACTACCGTAGATAGATCAGGCGCAGGACCAACAGCTTAACGTGCCTTCCGAAGCACGAAGGAGCTCAAGAAGAATTTTTTCGGTCACCCATCCGATGACTGGCCTCTGCGAAAGTTGCTTAACTTTGCAAACGCAGGCCGACTGCGCTAACCACTGCGCCATCGAGCTCCTCGAATACACACAAAATAGTTTACTTTTACTTAGGTCGTAAAACTGGGTAAAATAAATCTTTAAGGGGCTCTAACTATGTAAGCAAAACTCGCACGTTATGTTTAAGGCTGCACGAGTTCGATGAACAAGTGCGCGCAGTTCGCGACGGCATGTCTCGCGTGATCCCAGCGCCGCTCATCGCGCTGTTCAACGCGGCGGAGCTCGAGACCCTCGTGTGCGGCTCGCCGGATATACCCGTGCACGCGCTCAGGGTGTCGGCTAGCTACAAAGGTACGTTGATCTTTTTTTTATGGCAGATGCGGCAATTGATTAAGCTACTTAACATGGGGTCAGATCAATGTATGTGATGATGTTGTGAAATTGTGCTAGGGTCACTTGATTGTAAGCAATTCGCGACACCAAAGGTATCGCCGATGCCTTTAAGAACCCCTACCCTGGCCAACTGAGCTCTGGCGTCCTTACTCACCAGCAGAAACATGTCACAAGTTACGAAGTGCTATTTCACTGTCTTCTGTAAGGTCGAGGTACTACGGGCACGAGCAGATGTGACTTTCCCCAGACGAGCAGCTCATTTGAGTGGAAGTTACACTAATCTCTGACTCTCTTAAAATCTCTCGTTGTTATGATAGACCGTGTCTAACTTTACCGAAATCCGCTTCAATAGAATACACAATTTTTAAAGGAGTTTCAATTCAGCATACCTTTTGATATTTATTTGAAGAAGGTAGCAAGGGGGTGTGGAGTTGGAGGGCTGTTTCAAATCTCTCTGTGATAGGGATACTGTTCGTACATCGTATAAGCCCCGCCCCTAATAATTTACGGGCGCGCTCGTTCCATCATCCAAGCAAATGGAAGTGTAAACGTAAACTGCGACGTTCATAAGTTTAATATTTTCTAAATAATAATTGTGTAAGTATATCGTGGTGTGTCTGGCAGGCATCGAACCCAACGCGCCGCTGGTGCAGTGGTTCTGGGAGGTGATGGAGGAGCTGTCTGGCGGCGAGCGCGCGCTGTTCCTGCGCTTCGTGTGGGGCCGCACGCGCCTGCCGCGCGCGCCGCAGGACCCGCGACAGAGGGACTTTGTGCTGCAGGTCTGGGATACTTACTTAGACTATCATCATCTATACTAAATAATAAAGCTGATGAGTTTGTTTGTTTGAATTCGCTAATCTCAGGAACTTGCACGTTGTGTTCTAGGTTCGAATTGAAAAACTATTTTTGTGTTGGATAGTCCAGTGAGTGAGTGGTAATCGAGCTTTATATATTATAGATAAGCTTATAGTATTTCACGATGTGTGCAGATACCGAAATTCACGCGGAAAGAGTCGCGGGCGGCCGCTAGTTAGCCATATACTCTCTTCAAGGCCAGAATAAACGGGTTTTTTCTGAGCAAGCACGCTCCATCGTAGACAGCATAGTTGTTAAACATCAGGCAACTTTGTGGTCAAGTGCTAGCTTAGTTCTAAATAAAAAAAAATACAATACAATCATGTATTACAATCTTGGTAGGGTGGGCTAAAATTAGTACTACATCCATCGGTCGCCGTAAGAAGCGACTAATGGAAAATTCGGGGGGACGGGTAAGGGCGTACTGCGGCCATCGGTCTTTTTCATAAAACTAGCCAATGGTGTTTCTTATGTGCAGGTGTTGGATAAGTACCAACCTCCTGACCACTTCCTGCCGGAGAGCTACACTTGTTTCTTCCTTCTCAAGATGCCAAGATACTCATGCAAGGCCGTTTTACGGGAAAAACTAAGGTAATTTTGAATATTACCTAACATTTTCAATTATTTATTTATTTAACCTTTATTGCACGACATAATTATTTTAATGAACGAAGCACTAAACTAAAATTCGTTTAATTGTTATAATTTTTTTTTGTTCTCTTATCACTAGATTTTCTCTTGACGTTGCTTGTACAGTACAATCTTGGCTTACTGACAGTTAACTGCTTACTGTAATATTCTAAGTTATTGTAATAGTCGTTTCAGCAATCCTAAACTCACTCTAGTTGTATAATCTAGAAAAACCGCACGCAAGATACTAGTTTTTTAAAGTAGAGTAGTGTAAAATTTCCTATAAAATTTCCAGATACGCGATCCACTTTTGCAAGAGCATCGACACGGACGAGTACGCGCGCGTCGCCCTCAGCGCGGCCGAGCGTGTGTCCTCCGAGGAGTCTGACTCGGACGATCCCGCCCCGCCTCATGCTCCGCCAGCGTTGTACTCGCTAACCAGGGCGCCTACTTGGCTCTGATGACATTGGAGTTCGTAAGCAAGGAGTTTTGAAGCCAGTGGGACTTTGACACGACAGTTGGCATTTTTTTTTGCTTTCCAAAAAGTTGTTGATGTCACTAACCTTTATAATGGAAATCAAGTACGTGTGAGGGCGTGGCATCGAGCGCGTGTCATCCGAGGAGTCTGACTCGGACGATCCCGCCCCGCCTCACGCTCCACCGGCGCTGTACTCGCTTACCAGGGCGCCTACCTGGCTCTGATGACATAGGAGTTCGTAAGCAAGGAGTTTTGAAGCCAGTGGGACTTTGACACGAAAGTAGACATTAACATTTTTTTTATTTATCCATCCGAAAAACGCCGCCCTCTGATTATTATCAGAGTGTCTACTTGGCTCTGTAAACCTCGATTCACAAGAGGAGATTTTTAGCCAGTGGAACTTTGACACGAGAGTAGGCTATTTTTTTTTTCGGAAAATATAGTTCATGATGTCTACACTGTCATGAGTTGACGATCATTGTTGAAAAACTGTATTTATTCCTTATATTGAATATGTAGTGGACTGTATTCTTATTTATCAATCAAGGTGATGGTTTTTTGAATTATTTAGCTGAAAATATCACATAAAAAGTACAATCATAATTTGACAAACAGAAGTAGGGTTTTAAAAAAAATCGTTCTCTTGGACAGTAATGTCTTTTTCTTTTCCCTCTATAAAAATCTTATTGTAACGAATGACGATATGGAAGCGCGAGACTTCCATCGAATGTGGTACTAAAGCTGGGCGATAATGCCTATGGGCAGTATTATACGTGGTTTTATAACAAAGTATATTTCTATATGACTCAAATACTCATTATAATCCTATACTCATTATAATGATGATATTTAATACAGTATGAATATTGGACTCTTTTTATACTGCTTACTCATTTAGAGATGTTTTATTGTATGGGACTTCCTTATATTGTGTAATCAATATAAGTTAATGTTTATTGTAATGGCGATGTAGCTTGTCTTAGCGATGCACGATTCTTCTTTTTTAATGAGTTTTAAGATGGTAGTTTCAGTGCCCCAAGATAAAAAACATGCCTTTTTCTTATGGGAATGGTTTGTAAGCCTGACAATTTTGTGGGCGTATTTGCCGAATGTAATTAAAATTTAAAGAAAATGTGTAAGAAACTGTACTTACTACAGTAAAACAGTCGTGCGTCGCACTAATTATTATTGTATCATTCCATCCATATCAGCTTAGAAAGCTACTGTACAAGTAGGATCTTCTTCAAAATGCTCTAATACAAGAAGAAAACAAATGAATATATACTTGCAGATTGACAAGAGATATTGTTTTGTCTCGCACCCGTTTTAAGTTTCAAGCAATTCATTTTGCTGACAATTGAAAAATTTTTCTTAGATTTTAATGATATTTTAATTAACAAGGGTCGTTCTTATTTGTACTGTGGCATTGCTAAGAATACTTATTATGTGCTTGTAGTTTTGTGTGTACAACTTGCCGTTTGATCTATACAACGAGTAGGCGACACTGCCACCATTCCATTATCGTGATTTATATAAGCTTGTATATTTGAGGATGTGACTATCGTTTGCCGTTGTTTCTTAAAATCGGTGAATAAATAAATTGTATAGTAATTAAAGTTAAATTAAAAATGAAAAGAGAAGTTTCATCAAACTTACCTTGTTTTTTTTAAATAGGGTTAAATGTAACATTCCAGCCAACCACAAAAGGCTACAATCGACTTACATTTACTACAAAATAGACTAAGTATTTGTTATATTTCTTGAGTATTGAGTATATTATTTTCAACCTAAAAGCGTTACGTAAACAGTTTTAAACTCTTTGTAGCGTCACATCCTCGTCTATGAAAGGAAATTAGTTTGTAAACTATAAATATCGTCGCCATTAAAATGTATTTAGCATGTAAGAAGTTCCTTTTTATGTGAAAGGGTGTGTTGCTTTTTTGCACTAAAATGTAATTCACAGTCAATATTTTTATTATTATAGTATTATGTATGTATTAAATCTTATTTGTTTTATAATTTAAGCTGTTAAACCAGCCTTACGCACCGTCGCTTGAGAATGAGGGGAATTAAATGTTTGTCAGATGTATTTTGAAACAATATTCAAGCATGTGTGTTAACCACAATTATGCCTGCGTGCAGCTAAAGCTAGATATATGCTAGAGTTGAATATGCTTGTAATAATTATATCGATGCCGATAAAAAGCTAGAATATTGTTCTGGAGGAGTTAATTTTGTATGTCGTGATTGTTGATGTTGGTAGACGATAAGCAAGGTACATAAAATATTGTTAGGAAAACCATTTACCGATATAGCGCAAAAGAAAAAAAACTATATACACGTGGGAGTATGCAGTTTTCTCGGAAATATGTATCATAATTGCACTCCCAATTAATGTCTAATTCCTCTATTGCGCTGTATTTTGATACGGAAAAAGGCTGCGTCAACGATCAAATGATTATGACGTGTGGTCAACGTGACAGGAAATCGGTCATGGAAAGCTTAGAGACTGGAGTTTGGAACTGTGATGTTTTAAAATTCGGGAGAATGAAGATGTAGGTAGGTTTTTATTAAAAGGTGCATTTTAGAGAACAAACGCTGAGAAACCTAGTCATATTTCATTATTTTATATGTGCGTTTCCTTCTATTATGATATAGTATTTCAACGTTTAATTATAGTTACGTTAATTTAATCGCATAACGTTATAAAACGAGTATGTATTAAAATCAGTAGTTTGCACCATATAGAAAATAAATCGCATATGGTACTAAAAACAAAACTTGGTTCAACTTAATTTACCAATCTTGGACAAGTTTTTGTGACAATAGTCATACCAATATCAGGCTTGTTCATTAATCAATAATGATCATTGGTTGAAGATATAGTTAATACAGTTTAGTACTATATTGCGATATGAAATAGCGTATCCAATCCTTTTTTTATCGATATAAATATAGGTCGAATGACTTCAGGAAACCTAGGGTCTTGACTCTAATCGTGCTAATAGCTGAGTTTTAGTTAAAGAAGATTTTTTGTAATTGGCTGGCATAATGTTTTGACGCTTCGCTTTATAGATTAATGTATTGTTATTTGGTGCTAGTGCAACACGATTATTATAAATTTTGTACTGATACATATGTTAATGTAGTTGAGCACAAAATATTTATTCCCATTTTTATTGGTCTGTTTATAATTTCATAGACTAGATTGGCTGATTGGCGACCTATCTTACGATCAGCCAGATACGAAGGATATATAAAAGTGCTGAGTGCACTCCCTATGGTCCTGGCTAATATCCCTAAAAATCTACTTGATTTAACTGTTAACATGGTTCCAATAAAATATTGAAAATTATATTGTATTAAAAATTTAATTGACGGTAAAATATGGTTCCTAGTCTATCAAATTATAGAACAGACTATTCAATATTGTGAAAATATAACCATGCTATCATGGCTTTTGCATATTATGAAATATGTGAAGAACTCCACTATTCACCAGGTTAAGCTTGCTTACCTATTCAAGGTAGTTTCACATAGTTACCATTGTATTTAAAGTATTTGTGGACACAAAAGATAAACTGCATTGAGTAAAAGGTATGTCAAAATAATATTCTCCCTAATACAAATTGTGACCAAAGAGTAAAAAAATTATCAGAATATACATGCTCTGTTACATTACCTAGTTGATATTACTGAAGATCTGAGAAATTAAAAAGGTCTTTTTTTCAGCATTATTTTCTATGCACATATAAATATGTAAATTAGATATTATTACGAATATACATAAGTATTTATTTGAAGTATTTGTTTCATTCCATAATTATTTTCTCTCTCTTTGAACAAAATTTTAATGTAACTGAACAATTCAAATAATTGTATTTTGGCTGCAAATAATTAACTCATGGTTAATATTAATGATTACATCAAAATTTAGGTATATGACTGAATAAAATAGGTATTATTGAAAAAAATCAAGTCATATTGGTGTTTACATGATTTTAATTTGCACTAAACAATTACATTGCCCTTAAAGAAATTAAATACCACGACGCTAAATTAAAATATAAACAGAAATCCTTTTACTTCTTTGATTTGGGTTTCAAGGTCATGTAAAGTATGACTGCACCGAAGAATGCATAAGTTGCCTTGGCCGTCTGCAAAGAAAGATAACAAATATTTATTAATCATAAACATAAATCGGAACCTCAATTACTAAGCTTGTGTCTTAATTAATTTTTGCGATAATAATGTGCAATTCAAGAATCAAATGTGTTAAACTGATTTAGGAAGACTAACATATCAAAAATGTAGAGCACTATACCTACATAGTAAAATTGAATTTACGCAGTTGGCTAGCTTACTACTAGAAAAGTCGGGGACAAAATTATGCCAAAAGTAAACTAAGGGAAATATTCTTGGGGTGTTTCAAATTTGGATTCGAAATAACAATTGATGATTGCAATTAACATCTCTTATTTCTTTATGAACCAATGACCTTTTTAAAGTATTAGAGAATAAGTTTAACTCCCCTTAAAAGTACTTTCAAGTGGAGCTAAAACATAACCTAGACATGTGAGATAAATACTATTTTTTTATTGCAAATTGACTTACATTCGCTCTGCCTTTGTTGGTTTGGCTGTTAAATATTTTGGCAAGCCCTTTAAGCTGCGCTTCTTCAGCAGAGGATTCTCCGGCCATTCTGAAAACAATATTTAATTTAATGAGCAGCTGACTCTGCAATCCCTAAGACTTCTGCACGAAAATCGAATACCACAAGTAAAGTAGTTAACAAGCTGGAAGCTTTTAATGGTTTTTAAATATTTAATACCTTAATAATTTTATTTCAGCCTTATGTAATTCTGTATCCTCAGCTCAGTAGGTATTGCACGTAAAGTAGATGAACTGTCAAAAGCGTTTCGTTCTGCGTATTTTACTTGTTCCGTATCATGTTATCCAAATTTTTTAGAGGAATACATTAATTCAAACCAACTTTATATTTATAGGTATTTCATTTTTTTATCCTTAATAATGAACAATGATTGTGAGCAAATACTTTTATAACAATCAAGAGTTTTCAGTTATCCATTTGCTTAACATCGTTTGGGTATTAAAATGAAACGTTACGTACTTATAGCAAAGAACCATAAAATTACCTACATCACAGTCTCACATTAGAATTTTTAATGCTTACCAATGTTCGATTCCATGTTTACTTTTTATTTGCAGGTTTTTTAGATTTGAATAATTTGTGATAAACGTAATATACCGCCAAGGCAGCGCATGTCGCTTTTGATGTCTGTAAATGAAATGACGAAACGCAAACGGCAAAACGTAATATATAGAAGTTTCTACTTTTAAGTCTAATTTAATATAGAGAAAAGAAATAAAATATACAAAGCTCGAAGCTTGTACTATGGAAGATGTCGGGAAGACAGGCCCGTTGGTCTAGTGGTCACAGTGGTCAGAGACCCTGGCTACAAAACCAAGGGTCGCGGGTTCGAATCCCGCTAGGAGCAAATGTTTGTGATAGACATTCATAAAATACTTTTATGTAAACATATCCATGACTCGGGCTGATTTTCATCACACAAACATTTGCCCCTAGCGGGATTCGAACCCGCGACCCCTGATTTCCTGGCCAGAATATTTAACCCCAAGCTAGACCAACGGGTCAGTCCAAATCGGGAACTCCTTTTATGATATAAAAGACGTAAACTACAACAAGTTCTCTTCAGTTATTAGTCAACTGGAAAGAGCTACATCCAGGGTGAAGAGCTACGTACAACCACAGGTACAACTATGTAGGTAGTAGTGGATTGCATCACTCATTTAGAGTGGGTTGCAAAAGGCTGGTAATTATGATGATGAATAAGGGTGTTAACAGTGAGATGGAATTTGTAAATTGTAAAAACATGATTACTTTAAGTACCTACTTAAAAAATATTCAATTCCACTTTGATTAATAATCATTTCTCAATAAATAGGAACTCACATTAGCCCGTCCTCTGTTTGTTTGACTGTTAAAATACCGACTGATGCCTTTTAAATTTGGATCATCATCTACCCCATGTCCGGCCATTTTTTTTAGTTTAATCTATCTATTTCTTGATTCAATTACATAAATGAAAAGCTTGCTAAGAAAGGTTTTTGATGACGACACAATTAAGGGCGTGTCATTCTGAGATGTCAATGGAATTTATATGACATATGGGTAATCAAGGAGTTCAGCATTTATGAAAGGTCTCATATCTTAGAAAATAATGCACTTGAACTCAAAAAAATGGTCCTTAGAGGAACTTGTTTTATCTTTATCATACAGTTTATAGACTAACATTTTTAGTATCTCACAACTTCACGTAAATAAATAAATAAAACATCAGTTTAGTAACAAAACGTTGTTGGGTATTTCAGTGAAACTGCTGGATAATTGTTTGCAAATGTTTTAATAATTAATCCATATTTATAAAAAACACATCACAAAGACTTAAATTCTATGAACGACGTTCTGATTTCTGTGTACTTTTTACCCAAAGAAATTGTTCTAGACTTCAGTCATATTGGCATCTTTGGACAATAGTTAAACATTTTGTTTCTATCCGTAATAAATATTTGATTTAAAGTCAATCGAATTATAATCAAGAAATAAGCCATTTGAGTTAAATGGAAATTACAAGACAATATAATAAAAATAATACAAATTACACTTGCCTTTCGGCATATAAAACTTATCTGCTAGTTCATCTTGCTTTTCAATTGTTTGTATTACTTAATTAAATGGTGGACTAGTATTCATTTAATTAAAAGTAATCCCAATATAATGTCATCATGCTTACATAGCAAGAATATAATGATTTAAATTTTATTGCACTCAATTAAAAACAATTTGTAATATTTATCTAACTTTGTATAATTTTTTTTGGCTGCTGCCAGCTTGCTTTGCATTATTATAAGTAAAGATATTTAAGTACATAAAAATACTTTAAAATTATCAAAGCATCTAAATATTCGACATCTTACATACTAGAGGATTAGACTTACAAACTTGTTCATGTAACATTTTAAGATCACTTTTACTATACATAATGTTATTGTCCTCTTTTACAAAGACAGATCACAGCTAAGTTAGGGCCAATCACTTGAGTATCATAAGCACCACTATCACCTTGAGGACATGATAAGTATCACACAATTATAACAAAGATTATGTGACGAACCCTGACGCATCAATCTTTAAAAATATTTTGTTACATATTTTGCCTGTGTCCGGGACAAACATAGAAAAGGCTTTCTAAAACAGTACCTAATATAATAGATTGAAATTTTGAGGGAAGGAAATGCAGCAATAAGATGTTTGAAAGTACTGGATAAGATTGAATTCGTAGTCTTATACTTATTCAAATTCAGAAAAAACTAAATCAATTTCCATTATGTACAGGCAAAACAATTGACGCGGCAGGTTTCGTGATCTATCCACGTCCCTTAGTCAAGGTACAATATATCAGATTGTTCCTACACTTCCAATGTCTGGCCCTGAATGCATAAGTCAATGGAGAACACATTATCTTATAATAAAAGATCTTCCTCCCAATCTTCCTTTTCTCTCTCCGATACGGAGACGGACGGCCGCGAGAGTTGCTTCAGCTCCTCGTGTATCCGAGGGGGGATGGGGTTATCAGTGAGATCCACATATTCAAGAGCTCGCGATCTTGCTAACCGGTCGACGTCCACCTCTGTAAAAATAAAACATAATCTGTAGCAGACTGAACATTTATCCTAGTTCTTATCTATAATATAAAAATGAATCGCAAAATGTGTTGGTGAGCGCATAACTCAACAACGCCTGGACCAATTTGGCCAATTCTTGTTTTAAAATGTTCGTTGAAGTCTAAGGATGGTTCTTACAGCGAGAAAAAATCGAATAATTGCCGGGAAAACCCTAAAAACAGCCCTGCCAGATAACAATTTTTTTTGACAGGACAAAGTCCGTCAGGTCAGCTAGTTTAAAATAAAATCATTTCCAAATAAAGAAATAATGTAAAATTACCAATATGATGGATTTTTTATTATTTCGAAAACCTTATTATGTTACTTAAAATAATTATCAATTCAAGTTTGAGTAATAAACGTTTCCCACAGAGGCTAAGAGTGGACCACTGAGAGCTGGTTTGTTTGCTAAGTGTCGTGCAGAGACCAAATAGATCCATTTGCACAACAGCAAGTGGATTGATTGGGTCTCTGTCTACAACACTACACTTGAATTTAAATTTTTCCATTTCATAAAGTGCTCTATACAGTCATCATCATCATCATCATATCAGCCGCACGTCACCCACTGCTGGGTATAGGCCTCCCCTAAGGATCTCCACGACGATCGGTCCTGCGCTGCCTGCATCCACTGGCTTCCCGCGATCTTCACCAGATCGTCGGTCCACCTTGTCGAGGGCCTACCCACTGAGCGTCGTCCGGTGCGCGGTCGCCATTCCAGAACCTTTCTGCCCCAACGGCCATCGGTTCTTCTCGCTATGTGTCCCGCCCATTGCCACTTCAGCTGAGCAATCCTTCGAGCGATGTCGGTTACTTTAGTTCTCCTGCGGATCTCCTCGTTTCTGATTCGATCACGCAGGGAAACGCCGAGCATGGCTCTCTCCATTGCACGCTGGGTGACCTTGAGCCTTCTTATGAGACCCATAGTTAGCGACCACGTTTCACTGCCGTAAGTCATCACTGGCAACACACACTGTTCATAGACTTTTGTCTTGAGACACTGAGGTAAGTCGGACGCGAAGATTTTTCGAAGCTTCCCGAATGCTGCCCACCCAAGTTGGATTCGACGAGAGATCTCTTTCTCGATGTTGGACCTACCTAGCTGGACTGCCTGTCCTAGGTATACGTAATGGTCAACAACTTCAAGTATAGTGTTCCCAACATGAACTGGAGAGGGTACAACATGGGCGTTAGACATAATTTTCGTCTTATCCATGTTCATCCTAAGACCCACTCTTTGGGAAGCACTACGGAGATCTTCGAGCATTGTGTTCAGGTCTTCCATGGTCTCAGCCATAAGGACTATATCATCGGCAAACCGAAGGTGTGTTAGGTACTGGCCATTAATGTTGATGCCGAGTCCTTTCCAGTCCAAGAGCTTAAAGATATCCTCCAACGCAGCTGTGAACAGTTTCGGAGAAATAACGTCTCCCTGTCTCACACCACGCTGCAGTTGGATAGGATTTGTGTTCTGGTTCTGTACTCGGATCGTCATGGTGGCATTTTGGTATAAGTACCTCAACACTTCGATATACCTATAGTCCACTTGGCACCTTTGGAGAGACTGCAGAACCGCCCATGTTTCAATCGAATCAAAGGCTTTCTCATAGTCCACGAACGCCAAGCAAAGTGGCTGATTATACTCCTCAGTCTTCTGTATAACCTGCCGCAGCGTATGGATGTGGTCTATGGTGCTAAAGCCTTTTCGGAATCCGGCTTGTTCGGGAGGTTGGAAGTCGTCAAACCTGCGAGCGAGACGATTCGTAAGGACTCTCGAAAACAACTTATAGACATGACTCAGAAGCGAGATGGGTCTATAGTTCTTTAAGAGGGATTTGTCACCCTTTTTAAAGAACAAGATCACCTCACTTATGTTCCATGTCTTTGGCGTTCTGCCCTCGACGATGACGGAATTAAAGAGCCTCTGGAGGACTTTAAGTATCGGCTTACCGCCCGCTCTCAGTAGCTCTGTAGTGATTCCATCGTCACCCGCCGCCTTGTTGTTTTTCAGCTGTTTGAGAGCCATACTAATCTCGTACAGGCTGACGTCCGGGATATCTTGGGTATAGTGTCGGGTTAGCTTGGCTCTGGGGTCTTTAGCCTTGCTTTCAACAGGTGTCTGCGTGGAATATAACTGCCCATAGAAGCTCTCGATCTCCCTCAGGATTTCAGGCTTCGATGAAATGATGCGTCCGTCGTCAGTTTTCAGCGTCGTCATCTGGCTTTGCCCAATAGACAGATCTCTCGCGAACACTTTGGAGCCTTTATTCCGCTCGATGGCCTCTTTAATACGATTCGTATTAAATTGGCGAAGGTCGCTCGTCAAAGACTTAGATATCCGTCTGTTAAGCTGCCGATAACGATTAGCATCTACTGAACTCTGGAGCCTCATTTCTATAGCCTCATTTCTATTCTCTATACAGTATTCAGTATGTATTCATTATTCAATATGCATGCACCAATACTTCAACTTTCTGTACACATCTCATTATTAAAAACTGATATTTACTACCCAAACACATTCCACTCTTGTAAGTCGTAACGTACCGATAATCTGATTGTGGTGCGCAAGCAGCGTGTGCAGCGAGGGGCACTGCGCGGCGATGTGCGGCAGCGCCACGAACGTGTTGTGCGATATGTCCAGCCGCTGCAGGCACGCCAGTGTGCACATCTCATCGGGCAGGCGCGCCATCTGGTTGTTCGACAGGTTCAGGTCTGGAATTGAAGGAGTTTGGGTTAAGGATAGAGCTGCGGAGTATAACCTCCAGGTCCCGCGGCTCTTTCTGTTATACGAGTGGGCGATTTTAGAGTCTAAAGTCTAAACCGAATCGCCCACTCAAAGTTTAGAGTTTATGCCACTAAACTGAACCAGCGACAAAAGTAAACATTGACATCTTTTCGCTTATGATAAAAAGTCAAAAAGACGGTCGACCCCTAGGTGAAACTTGACCAAAGAGCATCATAAAATTTTTATTCTACTTATACCTATTATTATTATTACTAAAAGCAATGGCTTAATTTCCCTAATTTTGTTTAACCAATTAAATAGAAACAAAGCATATAGCTGTAACGCTAAGCCAGACTTATGTCATTGTATCCTTTTATTTATAAGATAAATTACACTAATAATTTAAAACTTCGAAAATGGGCTCACCTGTAATTAAACTAAATTTGACAGCAAACTTTGGAGGTATCTTGGTAATGACATTGCCGCTGAGATCACAGCTCTTCAGCTCCGTATGCCGCATCAAGTGGTACACCGCATCAGGTACTTGCATCAGCTGACACTCGGATAAGTCTGGAACAATAATATATAGTAACATAAATAAGACGGTCCAGAAGTTTTAAGTAATAAAGTGTTAAGAAATTGCTTTTTAGTTTGAATAGACAGAAAAAATTAAATTAAATCAGAAAAAAATATGAGTAATTGGTCATTAAGACATATTTTATAAACTTATTTGTTATTGCATCATATTTACAAATAAATTATTCTTAACAAATGAGTACACAACATAATTAAACATTGAGTAGGTATGTAATATTGAAATGAAATTAGCTGAATACCATGACAATTTGTTATGTACAAAATACAAATTACAATCAAAACAGTATCATTTAATTAAAAGTGTCCATTGATTGCCCAGAATCTACATCATTATTAGGAAACTTAGCATTCATAGCCATTGAGTAACAGTAGTTATGTTCCAAAATATTGGTTATTAGACCTGAAAATATCCGCGTGGACTCAATTGCATTGCATTACATCACTGGGCTACCCACAATATTACTAGTATGAAACATAAACTATACCTAATACTTGGGTCTCCTCTGCATCTTCACATCGCAGAATCACACGAGTCACGCCTAAAGCCATTTTGAACAACGATTATCTGATCTTTCTACTTAGAGGAAGTGCTCTACTAACTCTAGAGAAACTATATTAAACCCAACTGCGTTATTGCGTGAGCTCACGAAGTTATTTTTAAATGCAAATCAGTATTCGCACAAGAGCTAGTTACAACTTTTGCGTTTTGTTGTTGATGTTTTTTTTCAATTGTTGCACTAATTGATTTAATCAATCAGTATATGCATATTTTAATTCATGATAACAATTCCTCTTACATACTTATTTGTTTGCTATCTATAACAAATATAATTTTTATGTTTATATTAGATTATGGACAAAAATTGACATTTACGTCACGATCACCTGTTGATATTTTTGACATTGACAAATTGACATTAGTTTTCTTTTTTCTTTTTTTTACTAAATTTTCGTGTCATTCGAGAATACTTTTCAGAACCTAATTTCTTTATCGATTTTTAGGTGTTATGTTTATGTAGGTTGGTAAGTAATGTAATTATTCTAAAATCTCACATCACTTTGAATATGTATTTTGAAAAATAATAAGAAAGAGAACCATTAGTCTATGAAAATGGCTGTATGAGCTCAGCTCCCTTTGCCTGTCCTCAAAGACAAAAGAAAGTCTATGACAAAATACAGCGGTAACTTTGAAAAAGAAGTTTTTCGTAATACGCTACGTACCTGCTAGTTTGTTTGATTCAATTTGTAAATTGTAAAAATGTAAGAAGCTAACATAAAAACTTAGTTTGGTTTTGATTAATGAGAAATATGTATTAAATGTGTGTAATTTACTGAATTGAGAGTGAGGCTGAGCGAACACTTCATTACAATTTAAGGTAAGAGGGAAATATTTCTAATTCATTTTTGGTTATCGGGGAGTGTTGAAAACATACTAGTAAATCAGAAACACGATTTCATCAAACAGAAACGTTTACACGAGTACACAAGGAAACATAGCTCAGTGACCTCTCAGTGTCGGTTTCGCTCAATAAGGAATAAAATGGTCTGTTAAGGCCAACATGTGTTCGGCTTACGTCTGTAAATCAAAGAGCACGCGTTCGCGAGATGTTCTATTCAATGTTTTATTTTATATGGTTCTAAATCGAACGTGCGCGTGTTAGTCTGCCACAGTTAAAATATGGTAACGGCAAAATAATATCAACGTTGAAATGCAAAACTTTATTAAAAAAACTTTTAGTTCCATTCAAAACCAGCGTGTTGGCTTTAAGCCTCGACTTATTATTGCTGTGTAGTAGCTTTGTATTTAGGTAGGTAGGTATTTTTTTTGTGTCATGCACCAAATTAACGCATTTTTGTTCTACAGTTATTTGTTTCTCTTTTTCTTTAGTTTTTAAGATTGAAACCCAGTTTGTTTCTTATTTTTAATTTATATCCAATTATAAACAAAATACATTTTTATCAACATTTTACCTTATAAATAAGATAACAATATTTAAGAGTTTCAGTTAACGTGATGTGTGATAAATAACCGCCCCTGTCAGTTAACATGTTAAAACTGGGGCGTCTGTCAGTTCTTCACTGGCGTTCAGTTGACTGCGGCTCTCAACACGCGATAGATCCAGCCTCTTCCGCATACAGAAGTTACGCATTGTGCTGGAGTTATATCTTCCGCGTCTTGTTAAGGCGCTTCATTGTGGAATACCTACTAGTACTTCTTTCCGTACTTGTTCTGTGTGGCACGCAATTCCTTTTGGGGGTAATGTTGAGTTAATAGATATTATTGTGTTATTAACTAATCCATTATCTGACTGTTTGAAAGCCTCTTATGTTGAATGGATTACACGAAGTGACTCAGACTTGTGACACAGACTTTTGAAATGATTATTAAGTAAGTACCTACACAGCATACCTAGCTATGGTAAAACTATTTTAGAGAAATATGATGAAGTAATATCAACAAGTGTAAGGTGCCTATTATGAAGTCGAAATTGAAACTTTTGACTTCGTATGTTTTATAATTGACGATTTGACCATGACCCGATCTGAGTTTATCCTTAACCAATGTCCCACGGAAGCAGCCAAAACGAATCGATTCAAATGCTAATTCAAATTAATAGAATCATTCTTAGACATCATTTACTACCACAATATTTGGCTCACCATTTGAATGTCCTAAAATAAATGAATAACTGAAAACAGCTACATATTTTCCGCGGCGCGTGCCTCTAATTTTATGAGGCAAGTTTTGCGTAGTTTCGTTCGTTAGGTCAATGGTGCTATAATCTCGACTTGTCTCGCTTGCTGCCGTATAATCTAGCAGTTATTGCGTCGCTGACAAAGTAATTACGTATTCTATTCACGAAAAAATGTTTGTAAACACGGAGTTATTTTGATGCTTATTTTTGTTAAATAGGTAGGTAGACAGTTTATCCTAGTTATATATCGTCTTTAGATGTTATTAGATTAGAAATGAAATTGTTACTAGGTATGTTAGATATTCCAAGTAGCGGGTGAATTTATAAAATTTTGCACTATACTGCCATAATAAACTTCCATAGATATTTTATTTCAGCAGTGTGCAACATTGCAACTAGCAACAGCGCAATGTATTGTAACAGGGCAATCCGCAGTTGACTAATTAATTAAAATACACAAAATTAATCTCCGTAACAAAGGCCAATAAGCGCTCCCCAAGCTTGTCCGACCTCGATCTTTCACAACCTGACGCGATATCTTCGTTTGCGAAAGCCGACCGCAAGACATTCGTAAGTTAGAGTTTCGTAAATGTGGAATAAAGTATATCGTGTAATTATCGTAATTATCCAGATCCATTCATGTTTTATTTCGACCGCAGAAGATCGAGTTTTGCTGTATAAAAAATGTACAGGCAATAACAGTTTTTTGTGGAGTTGTGTTTTTTTTCTCTTTTGTTCGCATAGTGTAAAGGGTGTAGCAGTAAAATAACACAAGCGTTTGGAAAACGTAAAAAAGCCATAGCAGTGGAATGGAATGTCATACTAAAATGTAGGGCATACTTGCTACTTAAACAAACATTTTAAGCTAGCATGTGTGTGTTCCGAAAGGCATGGTCATGCATGTCGATTTAGAGTCTACATTTTATAGAGCGCATTCCAGGAGTAGGTATTAGGTTTCTGGTTCCCTTTGGGATATGTATTAAGAATTATTCATATCTTTTTTTTTATTATAATAATGAATGCGGACTCTTCATAGTTATTGAGGTACATAAAGTGCAATTTATTATATGCATTTTATTGTGCTGTCACAATCTCGTTGCCTCACTGTGAGCTCAGCGTCGATGTCCTCGAGATAGGCTCGTGCGCCACTTCCGCCAGTGGAAAGCTGTTACGAGATCGTTAGAGGTGATTATGAAGAAAATGATTTGTGACTCAATATCTGACGTGTTAGTTAACGATAATGACCATGGGGACATTAGCGCTGAGCAGGACCAGCTTAAGGAGATGAGGGGACTTAAAGTGTGGCTTTGTTATTTAAAACATTTAACTTTAAATCAAATGCTGGATGTCTTCTTACATAAAATAGTTTTTATAGATTATTTTCGTATGCATTTGCCTGTTGTTAAATAATATTGTTGTGTGGCTTAAAAGGAGAATAGTTTGAATATGGTCTAACTCTACATTTAAAAAGCCCCGTTCATCAATATTTAACGCTCCTTGGTTAATTTAATCACACTCATCATGAATGATCTATTTGTAGATGATCAGCAATAAAATCGTGTGGAGGTAAAGAAAGAATATTTTTTTTAAAATTATAATTAATAAATAACTTAATTTATCGATCGCGCAATGGCCCTGTTGAAACTGTGCCATGTATTTCTTAATGTAACTAAAATATTTTAAATTAAACGTAGCATAAATTACCGCTATACGTTACAAAATCCCTACGCTGTACAAAATTAAGTAATTAATTTACAAATATAATATATGTGAGGTCAATCTAAGGCCCATATTTACACAACTAAGTTCTTGGTGGTTTATAAATTGGTATTATGTATAAATGTATTTTATTGCAATGTAAACCGAACAAGAATAGCTTTTATTATAGCGTGGTTTGTGTATATTACCGGTAAGTTGATTATTTGCAAGAAAAATCGTATTTTTAAATTAATGAAATACCTATTACATCGCCCCCTTCTCTCAACCCGGATTTTTTTTTAAAATATCGAGCAAGGCTATTTAGAACGGAAGAAATAAAAATTCATAAAACGAGTTTAAATAATTAACATCGACAGTCGAAAACAATATTTTTTATTGCGAACAAAGATTTCAGCTTAGAAGCAACCATTGCCTAATTACTTGCCGACGAACCATGGCGAAAGGTCGCTTCACAATACAAGGATAATGTATCACTTTTACGTAGCTGTGGTTTGTGGTTGTTATGTGGTTCTACCCTCATACTCTGAAGAAGGAATCGTAGTATCTCTATGATACTACCATAGATTTAATCCATCACATTCACATTTAAATTAAACATCCAAATTAAACGTAAACACTCTCTGTTAATTATTATTAAGAGTAGTTTGATTTAACAGATCAATTCGTCACTTAAGAATTCCTCTATTTTGATGCATCTTACATCTTGATCGTTTATTAATATGCATAAACTCAGCTTCCGCAGTTAACTATCTCAAATTAAAATCGGTCGCGGTGTCAAGGTCACTCATGTAATTAGTTGAATTGACTCAGTTCATTGACTAATAGTTAATTAGCCAAGTAGGTACAGTTAGTATGCGGGTTCGATGCTTCCTAGACTTGGTGACCTCAAAGGCAAAGATAACGAGACGTCATGTCCTAGTTGCGTTAATGATTTCCTTATCAAATAGACAACAAATAATACTGAGTGACATGCGCTAATTTTGGACGTCTGCAAACCGTTATTACCTATTGTTATCGATTTTAGACACACTGAAATGAACTGAAATGGAACCTACTGGAGTGGAAATACATTTGCTCTGTACTATTTATGTATTTTATGATATACTTAGTTTGCATTCTCAGTTACATTTACCTGTAGTTATTCATATGCAAGAGTTTCTGTAGGGAGCATGCATAATTATTTAATTGATAAATTAGCATGCGTAGTAACATAGGTTTTGTATGATGCATATGTGAATTTATGAATATACAAGATATTTTGTGCAGGTTTGTACCCGCTTCCACTGCTGTTGTAGCCAGTACTCAACCACAGCGCCAGATATATTGCAGCGATGACCTAGATTACTCATAGGTAAGTGGTAAAAGGATACACATAATATTACGCGGATCCGTTGAATTTTTAAATACCTTGAAAATAAACACGAACTGTGCTTCCAATAACTATAGCAGGTGAACATTTAATGTTCGTGTCATGTCATTGTTTGTTTACAAAACAATCGAAATGATTTTCTAAAATTATACTAACTAGTTCGTAAATCGTAATCAGACAATGATAATAAAGGAAAATTATAATAATTATCTTGAGATAGTGAAGTGGAATGACTTTCTATTGTCAACATACAGCGCAATTTCTATGATAAGGAATGAACCTGCATATTTAAAACAGGATCACGTTAACTGTTAACCCGAAAGCGTGAGTTTATCTCGCTAATTTGCAAAAAAAGAGATTATTTCTTCCTTCTATTTTGCTATTTTTTTGGGTATTGAGATCACGTTTACTTCAGTGTGGCAGTAAACGGAAATCTCAACATTAACTGTCCTCATAACAATGTCTGTTGCAATTATACGTTATGAAAGTTTCTAGTTACAGAGTAAAAACAATACAATGAAACAACAGTAGGCGGGTAAATGGGTACCTTCGGGGTAATTTATGGTATCAGCACAGGATAAGGAGGAAGTTAAATGATCAAGTCATCCTGGTAACTGATGAGTCACACTAACTTTGCTCTGTATGTTGATTAAAAAGATAATGAACAGGTACTTCATCTGAGGGTTTCAAATTAATTTAGCACAAGATATTATCTAGCCTAGCATTAGCATCAGTTCCGCATAAACTTAACATTTAAAGAAAAGCACAGTTAGTGGAATTCAATACCTATATACTTTTAATTTAGGATCTATTATAAAGGATTTAAGTTGTTGTTTTGTTGTTTTGTGGATTTAGCTATAATTTGATAAATACCCGCCCCTATCTATATCTTTATTTTTTTAGGTAGAGTCGATTTAGTTCATTGCGAAGTAATCAAATTATTAATGTTACCCATAAATAGTTTTATGCAACTTTTAATCCATAATTTGCATTTTTCAGTCATCCAGGTTTATTTTGATTAATTATTTTCATTTGCACTAACCGAGTTGACTATTTTCTTGCGCGTCCTCGCACCGCCCAACGACCCTGATGACGGCGTGTCCTGCGAGCCTGGCGCAGATCATCATCGCCGGCGCCCGCGGGTCCACCTCCGCCGCCTCCGACGGCAGCCGCGTCTCCGCACCCTCGTAGTCCGAAGGAGGCCTCATCACTGCACTTTGTTCCAAATCAACAACAGTCACTGCACTACTCCAAGCCACTCGTTCGCGTACACAGTCTTTCACCGACTGAAAGGATCGCGTATGCTCAACCTCTAGCTCATCTACCACCGAACCGAAACGCGAAGCGCCTAGGTCCGCGGCGGCACTCTGGTAAATTCGTGCGCCGCATTCGCAACCAGCTTTTATATCGTTGCCAAAACAAAGGCGCGTGGTGTGCGACAGAGAACGGAACAATAACAAACGATGGTCTTGCTCGCGCCGTCTGCTGCGCAGTTGACGCAAGTTGTTGGCGGAAACGCGGAAAATATATGGGGATCGACGACGGGTGCCCGAGCGCCCGACACTGCTCCTGGCACAAAGGGTCTTCCGCTTCAATTAACTATCCTTTTCGATTTCAACCGGCTGCATTGTCACGTCCCGATATCATTGTGATCTTATCATGTTTTTGTTTGCGCCGCATAATCGTTTGAATGAGCGATTGTCGATGTGCTCAATGTGAAAGGCCGTTCACGATTTTCCAGCCTAATTCACAGTGTGCCGTCACTGGGCGCGCATACGCAGCAATTTATTGCGGGCACATTTGATGCGCGAATCTGATTGCTGCAATTTAAAAATGTTTTCGTTTCAAACGGACGTAAATCACTGCGGCTTTCCCTAGTCGTCGAAGTGGTTGGATCGGTTGATACGTAGTTACGTAAGCCTTTGATTGGCAGAACTGACAATGCAGATGCGTGCGGAATGGCAGATGGAAATGTCGGATATCTTTTTATAAACCCCATTACATTAGTAGTGTAAAGAAGTTTTCTCTGATAGCGGTGATGTTGCGACGACAGCACTTTCATCACATTACAAGTGTAACTAATGAGTTTATGACTGCAATCTGTTTTATTATCCAGATCTAGTGTCTGCAATATACTAGTACATTCCACTAGCCTTTCATAAATAACCAACTGTAACAAAATCTTACAGTTACCGTATCTAGGAAGCTAAATGATGATAGAAAGTCTTGTGTCCTTGGCTACTGTTTTTAAATATCATTTTGTAATGTATTTCGACTGTTAATTTCATAACGCCCTTGATAATTCAAATTATCCGTAATATTTCTCAGATCGAATCGTGATCAATGAACTATAATAGAGTATGATTTTCAACGGTAAAGGTAACTCACTTTATATTTTTTCCTAAAAAGAGGAGAGGAATTTCATTGAAGAAGTGAAGTCCTTTTGTATAAATAATAAGTTTAGTACGTCAGTTTAGTACGAGTTAGTAGAGTAGGTGAGTCAGGAACAAATGTATTCGATAGGGCTCTATTACTCAGTGAACTTGACGGAGTGAATTTCTTCTTCCTATGTCTTATTAAGGCAATGACACTGCCATGAAATAACAAAGGCTACGACAATACCTACCATTAGAAATCTTGCCACACATGTCTGTTTCTACTAGGAAACGTACTGAACGCTCACTTGTGATTTATTCCTATCTTGGCCTGGTAAGTATAATCGGGTCCTTTATTGTATTATTTGTGTTAACTACGATGCATAAAAGAAGACTTCAAATTATAGTAAATCAATACTCGGTTAGTAGGTATCTGCTTGAAAAAGAGTCTAAGTAAACGAGATTTATATTGGTTTGTTACTTATAATCCACATTTTATTTGATTGGTGCGTACAGGCAAACCTATATTGTTTCTTCTTGTTGATTTATAAAAAAAGTATTCGTTTTTGCTTTTCCTATGTAGAGTTACATAGGAAACGCAAAAACGAATACTTATTAACAAAGATGTTCATGAATGCACACAGTGCGGATATCGGGTCCGTGACCTTTGAAAGCCGACTTTTCAACCGTTTTACCAAAGGTCGTTGTTTATACCATTTACTAAAGTAGGATATATTCATTCTGATGGGGACTCGGCTTATCCTCGATTCACGTAATTTCGTTAATGGATTAATATAATACATCTACCTACGGCTTTGTAAATACCGATTCAACGAGGAGGAATTAAATTATTTGCTCATTTGGGAAATATGGTATGTTTTTCGTATCTTAGTGTCTATGATGCTTCAATCTCATTATGTTTAGGTATGTTATTCTATTCGGATTTAAGTAGATATCTAAACCATTTATGCGTAGTATATTTTCCTATTTATTCATCGTAAATAGAATAAAGTACCTACACTTCGGTTACTAAGGCAATTGTCCAATTGTGAACGTAAGACAAGAAGACGTGGATCATTCATAATACCACATGCACTTTCCTATAACAGGTGGGTACAATACACCTATTGCGTCAAATAATAACTTTGACGTCCACATGTCGTCCGTTCAACGCACTGTCTCGGTCATTTCGCCAAACGGAGACGCAAATTTTCATCTGTGAGAACCTTGAACCGTTGCCAGAACTATATTCCTATGTCCCGTGGCCCGATTAAAACGGTAACCGCTTATTTTGTTTGGAAAGGAACGGGAAGTCTTATATTCCACAACGCAATAGGTGTTTACGAAAGTTAATGTCACGTAAGTGATAAATAATAGCAAAAATTTTACGCAAAAACAAAGTAGTGATTGTAGTTTGAAAAATAAGTATTTTTGATATACATTTTCTGGACTGGTAGGACACCGATAGAAACGGCAAGGCAACTTTTATCAAAAGCAACGATTGTGAGGATGTTGTTGAGGTTTTATTTCTGTTCGAACAGTACCGCGATATTTAGTCAATTAGAGCTATGACATTTTGACGTAATGAAACAGGAAGTTTCAAGTCCGCTTCATCATAATAGCCCACCGAAAGAAACCGCTTATTTAGAGACAAAATTAAAATGATTATGAGGTACAGATTGACAACATTACTAAATATATGTATAATGTAGACATCGTGTATACTTTATTTTGAAACCGACTCTATAAAAAGTATTTTTATACAAATCGTAAAACTAAGGTAAGCACAAGGCACCAGGAAGTTTCCTTGTCTCACAAATAGCGATGTCATGCATTTCTTTACATTGCCCTTGCTCCGATGTAAAAGTTCATATAATTATATGCGCAGACCTCGTGTCTACGGCTATTAACTCACTCGGCCTACATTGGGGCATCTGCGTTATATTTATTGAGAAATTTATTGCTACACACTTCGCGTGGAAATTTTAACAGTATTCAACTAGTTTACCTAACATTACCCAGTGTCGAGGTGTTGAGTGGGGTGAACAAACAAAATATAGCCGATTTTCTAATATTGTATGGAAATAGTTTTCCTTGAGCTACTTTGTGATGCAGTGAATATTCGACTGATCTTTTTTATGGCTACTAAATTCTGGATGTTCGTAGGTAATTTTTAAGCCTTTCAATCCAACACAAAATGATTTTTTTCAATTTGAACAAACAAAGAAGCTAAGAAACTCTTCATTATATGTATAAGTATAGATGTCACTTATTTGACGCAGTTTATGACTGGTGTAGGAATTGATCCCAGTGTAGGTCCCTATACCATGCCACCACGAATGGTGTGGTGCAGTGAGTGACAGCGTCACGGAGATTGCTCAGATATTAACTGCATCTATTTACTGTCAGCTCTTGTGCATGCTTTCTTCTCGCAAATTAGTCATCTGAACGATACGTCAGAAGACATTATTCATTATGAAATGTTTATGTAACCAATAACAATGATAGATAGGTGCTCGATATTATGTTATCACCAATTGAGCCAATATCATCACTGTGTAATCGCTTTGATATTAAAAATAATTGCCAACTTTAATAAAATCCTCTTTTTGTTTCCGTGCTTTTGTTTAATTTGTTTTTTTTTATTTACGTGGGCTAAACCATAACATTTATAACAAAAATGTAGATTTTGTAGGTTCATGAGTACACTGATACAGTTTATATGTGTACTTCTAACTGCTAAAAGTTTCAGCTGCGTTACAAAAACCGTGGATTAAAGCAGACTCTATTGAATCTTTTAAAATATGTCAGTTAACGCATTTTACGATGTCTACTTACTTGTTTATTCAGTTATCAGGTAAACAATATTATTCAGCAACGTTTCATACGTTAAAATTGGCTGAAACAACTTTAGACATTTCAATACTACAAATAGAAATGCAACAATTACATGCATTCCTTAAAACATGGACAGGAAAACAACTGTGCGTTGTAGATGCGCGCACGCACGCGGTCAGTGACGCGCCAAATTTTCCCGCGTACGAAGCCGCCGCCATTTCGCAGAAGTTTTTTCCATCCAGTTTGAGGTCGATCCTTTGTGCTATTTCAGGAAAACCTGGACTCCGGCCAACGGTAACTTTCGGCGCAGTATCAACACATGCTGATTTCATCCCAGGATAAACATGTATTTATAATCCTTCCCTCCTTCATCACACGGGTCAATTTTCTCGAACGGTTTCAGACTCTACACTTGTTTGTTGACACGAATTTTCTTTGTTTAACCAAATCGCAAATGGGGATATTGGCACGTGCATTGTTAGCGAAGTGTTTTTTCAGGCGTTTGTATAAATATTTCAATGTCGAGGTTAATATTCATATGAAGTGAAAACGACTATTCCTCGGACTAGAACAAAGGTTATTTTGTTTGCGGTGTTGCTAGTCAGTCAGTAGTCATACATATTTTTTAACTTTTAGGATTTTGTTTGCATGCATTACGGTTTCATTTTCGAAGTAATGAAGTGCAAAAATTATCTCTGTTGGCAATCCGAATCCAAATTAAATAAAACATGCAAACGAAACCGAACGCTCGATGGTGATTGAATGCAGAACTTCCTGTGAAGTTCAGTTCGTTGAACTTTTGTCTATAAATAAGCGTATAGAGACGAAATACCTGATCCTATAGATAGGTTGACATTCAGGCGAATCTAACGTTTTAGTTTGTTATGTTGGTTGACTCGGCGAGCGATGTGCTATCTAAATAGTCTCATACGGCCTAACCGTGGCACTTAAAGGTTACAATCTGTTGCACTTTAAAGCGGCTACCGCCACCGGATTAGGATTTTTTGTTCGGAAAATTCTAAGCAAAGTTGGCAATCTACTCTACAATCGAATACTTTCGAAAGCATGCCATGCCGGGTCCTTTGTACGATGTCTCATTAGTTGAGGGTATACAGATAGTGAGTGCTGTTTTGTACTGTAGTCCACGTTGATCATAGGTTCCTCAGATATCCTAAGTAGTTAGAGTCAGTAAATATTGTTGAAAATAAGTAGGCATCTTTGGAATCGGTTGGAATGTATAATTGTATCAGTGTTTTTGGATTGTTCCGTTTTGATCCCTAGAGATGATTTGAAGATGTTTGGTTTAATAAAAAGACATGGATATAATCCATTTGTTATGATTAAAAATACAGTCCACTAAGTAGGATTTGGCATTAGTTAATTTCGAGGAGCAAATCTGCCCATTTGGCTGAGAAATCAAAGACGCTATGTGCCACTTTGTCCATGAATCGATAAATTTGATTATTCCGAAACACACTGGCAGAAACCTCCAGGGCACAGTGAAATATGTTGTTGAATATTTTATAATATTAGTCAATATTTTCACTTTGACTACCATGTTTCTAACATTTCTAACACAATACTCGTATTCTATGACGCATAGACACGGACTTCGACCGCTGCACTGAATGCGTTACTCTGAATTGTACATAGCAACCAACACTCGTGCATCGAGGTTAATGCGCTTAAGAAACAGCGTTCCGGATAATATCATCATTGAACGCTGCGGGAATTTGTTACATCTTGCAAATAGCTGAGACGCTACTGAAACTGTTTTAATGTCAATGTAGAGTGCCATTTGACCGACTCGATTGTGCATTATAGTTAACATTATGTCCCCGCCCTATCTAGGCGTCAAAGAAGAAATTGAGATCGATTTGCAATATCCTAACCTATCGGGTATATATTTTGGTTCCGAATTTCTTCTATGATTTTGTGTTCCCACAGTATATGGGAATTAGACATCGTTAAAAAAATTAAAATCCCAATTAGACAATGAACAATGATTTAATAATATCAGGTTGGCGCGGGGTCGGCCCGCTGCTGCGCGAGCTGTGCTGCTGCGCAGCAGTGCAGCATGAGCGCCGTGAGTGCGCATGCGCGGCCCTCGCCGCCGTCGCCCTCCGCGCCGCCTGCGTCCTCCGCCGAGAGCTCCTCACGGACTGCTTGTAGCTGAAATAAGGTAAGGCTTGAGACTACCTTCTTTTGGAAGGGAGCAGGAGGCTCTCTACTGGGTTCTTATTTTGGGACTACAGACTGTCGCTAGGTGAAAACCCAATGGGCCATGGAGATATATCGGATAGGCGGTATATTTTGAAGGCGGTTATATTTTGGAGCGGTTACTTATCATAACGTGGGCTGCTTATTAAACATAGCCAGAGGTGCTCATAGATACTTTAATAAAAGCGCTTTACCCATTTTATTTGGTTCATATCGCGATGGCGCTGGCTGGCAGTCAGGTCGACGAAAAGGTTTGCTTTGGTTATTTACCTACATATCTAAAGGTTATTTGGACTATCTAACTGAAGTCATCATTTCATGTGGTCTGCTGACTGAAATGAAGTTAGGTACAGAGCATCTCTCTCACCATCTCGTGTATCTGCGCGGCGGAGAGCTTGGCGGCGAGATCAGGCGCGGAGTCCCGCGCGGCCGCGAGCAGCGCGTCCGGCGGCAGCGCGCTGCGAAGCACCGGCTGCAGCATGGCGCCCACGCCGCCCCTCGCCAGCCACGTCGCCCCGCACCCGGCGAACGGGTTGCCCGCCGGCTCCAGCGACTGCTTCCTTTGCGTTACAACAGCTGATCGTGAAAAATGCCGCTGTCTTCGTCTTTCTCCAACATTTTTGACTACGTTTCAGGTTTAGATGACAGAAGGAAGAATTAGAGGTGAGAAATTAAGCCAATTTTGAAGTTAAATATCGTATCAGAAGATTCAGAAAACATCAAACATTTCGATTTCATGGTCGAGCAATAATCTTATTTTTTCATTTTGTATAAAGGCGTAGGAAATGAAAAAGGAAAAAACAACACCAGTAAACACACAAGTAAGACACTAGCAAACATCAAGGCTGCTGACCACAAACTCTTGAATTACCTCTATTAATTTACGTTTTACACTTTTAACTCCACAAACTTTTCTTTACGAGTTATAAGTAAGAGATTCAAGAGCTGTCTAGGCTGCCACGCTTACTTACCTTGGAGTATGGCTCGGTGAGGGCGGGAGGGATCGCGAGGACGAGCAAGTCCTCGGAGCAGACAGGGAATGGGCGGACCCGGCGCGCCTCAGCCCTGCCACCAGCGCGCTCATGGCTCCACCGCCTAGCAAGAAGACAGGTAATTAGGACTCTGATGATGGAAGAAATAGAGCAAATAGCAGCAACGTTTTTTAATTTATATTTTTACTTTTAAGCATAATGCTTAGAATTATTGCCACCAGCGCGCTCATGGCTCCACCGCCTAGCAAGATGACAGGTAATTAGGACTCCGACAATAGGAGAGGTAATGCAAACAGCAGCAACGTTTATTAATTTATACTTTTATTTTTAAGCATTATGCTTAGAATTATTGCCACCAGCGCGCTCAAGGCTCCACCGCCTAGCAAGAAGACAGGTAATGAGGGCTTCGATGATGGGAGAAATAGAGCAAACAGCATCAACGTGTTTTCATTTGTTATATTATTTTTAAGCATTATGCTTACAATTGTTTAACGAAAACAAGAACAACAAAAAATACAATCTTAGTGTCTTAGGTGTCAGGCAGGTCCGAACCTTTTCTCGTAAATATAGAGCATAAAAGGTGTAATGATCCGTGGGTGTGGACAGCGGTGAGTGAGGCAGCGCACACGCGCTTTAATAAGTTATTAATATAATTTTTTGTGTTCATGAAATTGAAAGTTTATGGACAAATAAAACATTAAAATTCATTTAAAACATTTTAAAACAAGAGTCACGCGTGACCATTTGTGGTGTTCGGAGTACATAAGTGCAAAGAGGTATCTGGAAAATTGTAATGCAGATTTGTACTTCACTAATGCACTTTGTCTTCAATGTTTAGTAATAAAATATTCATACCGATAAGTAACTGAGAATTAGTAAATCAAAATTGGAATCAGATTAATGTTAACATAACATTCAGTTGTTCGTTAAATCCATACTAATATTATAAAGAGGAAAGGTTTGATTTTTTGTTTGTTTGTATGAATTGAATAGGCTCCGAAACTACTTGGCAGATTTGAAAAATTCTTTCACTGTTGGAAAACTACATTCACCCAGAGTAACATAGGCTATATTTTATCCCGGTACGGGAAGTAGTTCCCCCGGGACGCGGGTGAAACCGCGTGACGGGCCGCTAGTAGTTAATATCTCGTGTGCAGCTTGAACTATGTACGAATCCTGTTGCATGATGCCGCCATTGATATGTACATTCAAAAAACACTTATGGAGTATTACATTTGGGTTTCTACATGAATTACAAATTCTCAGTGATTAACTTGTAATAATATGAATCTTACCTATGCGTAATTATATCGCTGCATTGCTCACATAGTGCAACATTCGAAAATTCGAGTACATTGCAACAACTTTGCAAGTAAAAGTACGGCGACTTAATAAAAATATTTTAAAGTTGCATATAAGTGAAATATGGGTAACATTTAACCACATTGGTAATCATGTTTGTTAATTGTAAAGCAAATGTGTGTCAGATTACAGGCCACTGCTTAGTTAATACCCAAGGCATGTTGCACTGTTTTGTGAAATGAGTATAGGCTAAAATCTAGAAGTTGCCACTCTTAGACATGTTAAACAGAGCGTTAAAGGACGAGGTTGTCTAACGAAGTAGGTAACTCATTAGTATGATAGGAAAAGTTTTATACGATTACTTAACGAACACCGATTGCAGGCAATTTATATAAAACAATTAAATATCATTTGCAGGGCGTAACGCGTTTTTCAATAGTTAGGTACATTGATACCGTAACAAGTAAACAAAAATAGCTTACATAATTGAAGTCAATGTTACGCGTTATCATTTTTGCCTAAATAAAAGAATGGAACCTCGAAAACTTTTAAATCTGTTTTAAAATTGAACTTGCGACGTCTATAATTTAGCGAAAAAGAAATTGAGAAGCGATCCATTATGCATTTTTAATAAGTATATAGAAACTGTATGAATAGAGAGCAAGACTTTAAGTAAATAATTACACACCTGAACTCTTAAGTAACCTATATGGAGTAAAATGAAGACGAACTAATTATTATGTTAGTACGTCAGTGATATAACCAGAGTCGGTTTGTTGCTAGCATCCGCTTATACGAGGATGCGTTATGTATCCGTGAGTTGCGTACACGCAAGGCATTTATTTCATTTGCTTAATTGACAAATAACACCCTATTATGCGTTAACGTTTTCTAATGTAACCGCAATGAATCTTTTAACTGAGTTTACATTAATTTTATAACTCTTTCCTTTGTTGGTAGAGATCGTTTTTGTTGTAATGTGAAATTCATGAATTTAAACAGTAATTCGAATATTGTTCGGTACTACAAGCATATGTTTTCCAAATAAAAACTAATCAGTTTGTAATTATACCATTGAAGTTGTTATTGTGGTAAATTCGGCACTCAACAGGGCCATTTCATAGGGTGGGATTTTTGATCTCATTATATTTTGTTTTGTTAGGTACTAATAAGCAAACTGTCATGCGAAAACTTACACTCAGTATAATTAATTCAAACATCGCTCCACATGCTCCAGTCATTTACATTGATTTCAATCTAGGGCACATCTATTACATGTCATATTGCCATTGCTTGTCTTTTGAAGGGAATAGAGGCTAGGATGAAGCGTGGATTTCCTTGAATGCAGTTTTTTTTTTAATTTGAATTTTCACACGTATATATTGAATTTATCATCCGGTTATGAAAGTATCACGGCATGTTATAATAACGAGAGAAACTATAAAGAAAGGTAGTGATCAGTTTGTGCAAACAATATTTTCTAGTAAAAAGCAAAATGTCAACCGCTAGCAATAGTCGCAAAGCCTTCGATTTTCAGTTTGTCAATCAATCATCTTAAAATTCCAAAACATCTGATGTCGTGTCAGGGACAAACATAGCTGGGTTCTCAGGGTACAAATATGTTGTTCATACCAAATATCACACATAAATACAGGACACAAATTGAAGGTTGCAACAACGGTCATCTAGCACGAGAATGTAGAGGGAGCACAGTTACAGTACACATTACTGGAAGATTACAACGACGACTAACAGAGGACGCCCAGGGCTAGCACAGGGCCCATAGATAAGTGCATTTTTTTTATTAGTCAAGCCTCATCAGTATTCTTTACCGAGGCTTAACGTATCTACTTCTACATGTATGCTCTTCAATTTGTATTTATTGATTTCGAAGTAGTCGTTAAGTCCAAAATTGGGATCAATGTGTGCGATTGAAATTGAAATACTTTTTGCGCAGATTTTGGGCATTTTTTAGAAAAAAGAAAATTACACTTAATTTGTGTTGGATACTTTCTAAATGATTTTATTCAATTTCGCCAACAGAGTCAGATGAAAAATCGCCAATTTTTATTTTTTCTTTGCCATGGCACGGACAGCGTTTTCTACTTAAATCTATAAACGTGATTCTACTGTGCTAGCAATGCTTAAAGAGCACTACAATTACATGGCGATGAAAAAGTAAGTAGTTGATAATGTTATGAGCTACGTTTCTTTACGCATCTTTATAATTGGCATTGGCAAATATGCATACTGCACTTGTCTACGGGTCCTTCAGATAAATGTTGGGTATAAACCTGAGTTCATTCGCGAGGTATCGGGCCAGAGTCTGGTACTGTTAACTAGACGGTAACTCCTCGCGTCAGCATTCGAATAATTCGTCTGTGTGTAAACAAACAAAAGGCAAATTAACATTAAAATCTACATAAATTAATCAAATATTAAAATGGCCGTTGATAGTTATAGTGTTTTCATAACAAGTTTAAATTTTGTTCGAGTTTTGTCTGATTTGTTCATATTTGCTTCATGATTAATCTTACGTCCAATTGTTCTCTACTGTTGTGGCTCGGCTTAATAGCGTGGTGGTTAATGCTTGAATTCAGAGGTTACCTACTCTTTACTCAGCAATATTAATATGTTACCTTCTTCGTGAACGTCCAGCGAGTCCTTTCGTTCTGGTTCGTCGTCCGAGTCAGGGTCCACTATGGAATCTGCTTCAGTCATGATTAGCTCGGGCGGTGGGCAGTTCAGGCTTGATGAGGAATCTGAAAGCATGACGTAGAAAAATATTTGCCGCTTGAGCGATGCTTATATGTATATCTCAATTTTATTTCTTTTATGCTCATTCTCTTTTATACTCTTATAAGTAATAGTTTTAATGTTTCTACGGATTCCAGAAGTTTGGTAAATACAACCAATTTTACTCTACAAGATGGTATAGATGACATGCAACTTTAATGTAAGACTGGAAGAAGAATCCTAGGAGAGGACTATGTCCAGTTGTGGACTGCGATAGGCTGATGATGATGATGTAGGTACCTAATATACCTAAGTGTTAATCATTGGCAGTGTGACTAGTAAAACATAATATCCAACTACATATTAACACAATGTCTTACAAAGATATTAAGACAGAGGCCAGTTTTGGGTAGATATTACATAGTAGATTTGGCAACATTTTGAAGCTATGATTGCCAACAATCCAGCGATGGACGAAGCGTCTAGAATATAATTATGTGGATAATATGTAATAATACGCATTCGTGGAGTCTAAAACGGAAAATATGTTACTAAACAACAGACGGTTAATTAAGAAAATTGTTTTGTTACCACGAACGTAAAATACACTTGATTCTCGATAAAGTGGCATTGCCGTTTCTATCAGGAATCTAATACGGAATAGGTAGAGTGCACATTAAAATTTTACTAACAATATTAATATAATATTTTATAAATGTGTAAACTTATCTATCGCGGAAATACTATTTTAAACACAAATACTTATAATCGCAATAGTCAATGGTATAGGCAATAACTTAGTGCTTGCTTTGCAGAATAGTGGTCTCTTACTAATATACCAGACGAACGGTTTATATAGGTACATAAATGGAGTCGTCGTCATAATATAAAAGACCTAGGGGAGATCTATGGTATTTCTACGTCCGGCAGGCTGTTGGCGGGCATGAAATGGTGCTTATTTGCCCCTTCAAGTTTTATAGCACATTTATTGCGCTAATTAAGAACGCCAAAAATTCGGCTTTGTGGTATTTCCACTCGAATAAGCGGCTCGTCTGGGGAAGTACCTCCACCTTACAGAAGACCATAGTGAAGTAGCACTTCGTAATTTTATTGTTGTGCATATTTCTGCTGGTGTAGGGCGCCAGAGCTCAGTTGGGAAGGCTACCTATGAGGTTTTTAAAGGCGGGCAACGCATCTGCGACTCTTGTGCGGTTGTTGATGTCCATGGGCAGCGGTGATCTTACCATCAGGTGAAACGCTTGTTCGTTTGCCTCCCTATCACATAAAAAGAAACATAAGACAGGTTCACAAGAATAAGTCCAGTTCAAAGCCGTGAGAAGCGTGATACTAGTAGCGGACAACAATATGGTCAAGTGGAGCATTCTTTCGCCTTCCGCGTCGCGCATTCGCAACGTTCACGCAACAGCCTCTAAATTTTTATATAGCCGGATTGCTGGAACGCTCGTCGTGTGTGTAACGTGTTACTTTACTTATTGTGCACTTGAGAACTATTACAATATTACATTGATCGTCAAGCCACGACGTTGCTTAACAGCCATAATTCAATTTGCGTTATGACATTATGTTTTTGATTTGATACTTTTGAAATTGATCATATGGCGGTAACATTATGTTATACAGCTTTTGTCTTCTTTTGCGTGTGTGATCGCAGTTAATTGTATTGTGATTGCAGAGTGATATGAAGGTTTCCGTGAAGTAACTTAATTACTTCATATTATGTTCATTTTATGAGTAATGCATTTCACTGGGGTTTTCGCTTTCACGTGAAAGCACTAAAACAAAATCAAAGAAAAATTACCTAACTCCTCATAGTGCTCATCTATTATTTTGTTAAAACCTGCTATTTAATTAACCATACATCGCTTTCCGAGAGTAACGGATCCCAAATAGCATTAAAAAATGTTTGCAAAGAAATACTTAATCTAAGTTCACAATAAAGTTTGAAGTTATTTTTCTTTTACTTATTTACGTCCTAATTTATTTTTAAAATGGCATCCAAATTTAGGATGGAAATGGACGTGCTTGTTGAGTCCTGTCCGCTCAAAATGTTTAAAAGTCCGTATTCCTCTGAATTTGGAATAAAAAGTGGTCGTAGGTCGCCGACCGCCTTGGTCATTCGCATGGCGTGTATAAAGATATTTGGCTGGATTTCAAAAGATCAAGAACGCACAATTAGTGGATTTAAGTCCTTTTGAAGACCAAAAAGGACGGCAATGTTTAAAGAGTGTTAAAAATATGTATATTATCTGCGAGTGATGCATCGAGGTTTGTTTGGTTTCTTTCGTCAGATTCGGTTTGTTATACAGGCCGAAGAAAATAACACTTACGAATATTTACACAGGATATTTTCTTTAAGCTTATCTATTCTAATAAATTATACATAAGTTATAGATTTGCATTATATCGGATCTAACAGCTTCCTCCTAGAAAGTTATTCCTTTGCTATTGTTAAGACTAAGAACTGTCATGTGCAGACGTATGTAATAAAATAAGGTGAACAATCATAATGTTGGTAAAAAAGCAACTGATTTCATTGTAAACAGACGAAAGACTCATTTGTGTTACAACGATGAGAAATCGCTCGCGATGAGTGCACTTCTCATGATATTCGCTGAGGTCACGAAACAAAAGTAGTCTGTTTTGGGAAATACCGTAATCTGCCGGAATGATTAAATCGTCTGAAACTTGGCAGATGCTTCAGTGTCAGAATATTAACAAAGGAAGTGATGACGTCAGAGGACAAGTACTATTTCGAAATTGGGAGGTTAATGGAGCGAAAATATGCAGTAAAAAGTTTTTTTTGTGTTTTTAGTTGGCTACCAGGTGTCAAGAAATATTTTTAGCCAGGAAGCATTATTTGAACTATTGTAACAATCACAATGTGGGCTTTTCCGATCTTTGGGATTTTTATTTCACGTGTGCTGGCTCTTATGAATATATCCGAAACAAATTCTATTAACTGGATCCAGGACGAGATTCAGACCACTAGCTATGAAGATAAACACCCAACTCGTCCTTGACCGAAACCTTGGTTGTTACTTAATAGTCGATATCTCAACCATTTTACCGAAACGGTCGCTGTGATCATTAGTTAGGGCAGGTTACAAAGAAATTAATAAAGTTCCTAATAACTATCAGACTAAAACACCACTAATACGCTTGCGTTAGTCGCAGTGTCTTGCGGTCAGTCACGGTTGATGCACTTCACTCAACACTTAAATACCTACATTATATGTAAGTGTAGCTGCCAATTAATTTTGTTTTTGTGCTTATAAGTATACTAGAAAACGCGTTATTTTTCTAATTTAATGTTTTGTCAAAATACTTAATAGGTAAAAATAATGAATGAGATATATCGGGTCATGTTGACTGTCTTTCAAAAAGAACATTTTATTCTACTAAAATTTAGACTATTAAATATGCTCCAAAGCTTACCTCGATCCAGCTTGGGTATACACGGGGAAGATTCTTGGCACTTGGCTACGCATTTCTTGTGGCAGCAAAGACCACAGTTGCGGCACTGCATAGCATCTTTGAGCCAAATCTGTAACCAAGCCATTGTTTTAAGATTTGGTCCTTCGAGTGGGATATGAGAGAAGTGCTTGCTAAGAACATGTATTAGTTGAGGATGAATTATTTTTATGTCAAAAGGAAAAAGCGTTTATTGCTTCAGCGAAGTACTGGAGTTATGAGCACTATTTAGGACAATACTTTGTGTATTAGTGATTCTTATTTACCTTTTTATTACAGAAATCGCACTGCGTAGATCTATGGAAGTGAGTTCGTACAAAGTCATGAGCGGCCCTCGTCGGTTTGGGGGGCTTTGGAGCGGTATTTTGGCTAGCTCGGGGGCTCCGGGTCACGCCTTGAGTACCTATGCCTCCAGCGCCCTCCCATTCCCACCAGACTAGCGCGTCTCCGAAGCAGAGGCATGGCTCGAAGCCCGCGTGTGATGACAGCTTATGGCTTTTACTAAAACAAGGAAGACATGTAAGTTCAAATTGAAAATTGTTAATTACTTTTACAAATACCGGGTTTCTATATCATTAGCTACTCACCTAAACTTTATGTCCACATCCGGTGGGAGGAACTGGTACCTCTTCATGTGATGTGGTACTGTCGAATCTTGACACTCAGCCAGCAGTGCTGCCAAAGGAATGTTTAAATAACCTAATAATATTTCATCCTTCTCTCCCGGCACCGTGGCCCACACGTTGATATTTAAATACTTATGGTTTTCATTCAGCTTGAATTCCGTCTCCTCGTCGACCGGTATAATAGGTTTCAATTGTAAACTCTTGGTCCAGAACATTTGGCAAATCTCTACGTGCTCGCATTGCCTTGGTCCACCTGTTTCAAAAACCTGTTCTTCTTCATCTAAAACGTCTCCTTTCTCCGTTGTTTTGCATTCGGAGGAGTCTGTCCTTATGATAGGGATCTCTGGGTGTTTGACGGTTTTGTTGACGGCAGTTGCCTGTCGCAGCGGTGTACTCGCGCCCGAAGCAGGGGGCGTGCTTCCAGCCGAGCTGTCGGAAGACTTATTCTCTACGGAGCATCTACGTTTGCGCAGCCCGAAGTTCCCCCCAGGAGCCGATTGATCGGAAGTCTTCAGTGTCGGTCGGGTAGCTTCAGCAGCTTTCGGTTTCGTTTGTGGTTCAGTCTCATTTAATGGTTCGGGGGATTTCGCCGGTGAACTTTCTGGGTCCTGAAATCACGTTGTTTCATATAAAATCTGTTAAGGCATCCTCAGATACACAACTTACGTTGAAATAAGCCTGTGCGAAAAGCAATTTAAATAATGCAATGACATAATTAGTCATGGTAGATTAGGATAAGACCGCCTTTGACTCGCAGCGGAGTTAGCCATTCCAAGGAACACCAAGGACAGAGTCACCCATTGATCAACTCACCTGTACATTAGTCCTAGAAGCAGCCGCCCGCATGCTCTGCAGCCGCACTCCTTCCATGACTTCGGAAACGCGGCGGAAGGTAAAGTTGGCGCGCACGCGTCTCGGCTCGGGCGTGTCGTCGCGCCGCGCGCAGCCGCCTGCGCTGTTCGCGCCACCGCGTCGCACGCGCACCGTTACTGCTCTCCGCTCTACTATCCGAAGGAGTTTGCCCACCTATAACCAATTGTGATAGCTAAATCTATACGTAGTGTTTACTTTCATTGTATCATTAAGTCAGCTTTAGTGCCATCATCATCATTAGCCCGTATCAGTCTACTGCAGAACGTAGGCGTCCCCCAAAAGATAGGTTTATTTATTTATTTATTTATTTATTTATTTATTCATAAAAAATCTTAAAACTATCTTTACAGGTATAACCTAATGCGATAGAAGATACTTAAAATATAATAACAATGGCTATTTACATAAACTAAGCTCTAGACTTACGTAACTAACACACACTTTACACTATTCTATATATATACTTATTATCAATATTCCTACACACTATACTATACCTATTAGTTAAACTTACACTTCATAACAAATAACATGTGATGTGCATACTGAGAATTCCCTCAAAGAACACGAAAAAATGTCGATTTTTTCATGGACCCGGTTTAGCAATCCCATCGCGCGGACGAGGGGCGTCTTCGCCAGCAGATTGGTTCGCGCGGTGGGTACAGCGAGCAAGGGCGGGCTCCGGCGCCGCCACACGTAACGGTCGGGCGCGCGCAGCGGCAGGCGGCGCAGCAGCTCCGGGTGGTGCGCCAGCCCGCGCAGCACTCGCGCCACGTACAGCGCCAGCGCGTACTCGCGCCGCACGCGCAGCTGGTCGTACCCTACCATACCTAGCACGAACAACGTAGGGTACATCAAGGGGTACAGGGGGTACACCCCGTACAGTTTGAAGTACAGATGCCGCGTGAACTTGTTCTGAACTCGTTCCAGCATTACTCTGTACTTCTCCTCGTGCGGGGCCCACACGACCGCCGCGTGCTCGAGGTGGCTCCGGACGAGCGCATCATACAGCACCCGAAGCGTCGTGATGCTGGTGAACCCCCGCGACTGCCTGAGTACAAAGCCCAAATTTCTGAACGCTCGTTTGCATACTTTAATTATATGGTCTCGAAAATTTAGGTCTGGCGCTACATGCACCCCTAAATCTCGGACCTGCGTTACGCGTTGCATCGGAGTCGTGTCTACTTTGTACTCATAGCACACAGGGGTTCGCGCGCGGGTGAACGACATCACCGAGCACTTGGAGACATTAAAGTGAAGCTTGTTCTCCTTGCTCCACTTCACCACTCGGTCGATGTCCTCCTGGAGGCGATCACAATCCGACCGATCCCTTACCTCGAGCAGCAATTTGAGGTCATCTGCAAACAATAAACACATCCCATGTCTGACGACTTCCGGCAAATCGTTTATCATTATGATGAATTCGAGTGGCCCCAAATTGCTGCCCTGGCTCACGCCCGACCTGGTGAAATACGGGTCGGATTCATATCCGTCGTATTCGACGTACTGCTGTCTCCCCTCCATGTAGCTAGCGAAGAACTGCAAAAGATGTGGAGTGCAGCCGACCTCCGCGAGCTTTACTAGTAGTACGTCATTGTCTACCGTATCGAACGCCTTCCTAAAGTCGAAATAGGCCGTGTCGACCTGTACGCCCGCATCGACCGCCGGCACGACCCGCGCCATGAAGCCGAGCAGGTTGGTGGTGGTGCTGCGGGCCGGGCGGAACCCGTGCTGCTCGTCCGCCAGCCGCGCCGCCACCTGCTCCTGCAGCCTGCTCTGCACTGCGGACTCCAGCACCTTGGCCGGCGTCGACAGCACCGCCACCGGCCGATACCCACTCACGTCCGGACCCAACCTGCCCTTGGGGACCGGGACCACCCGCGTCAACTTCCACCGCGCCGGGAACGTAGCTCGCTCTAAATTGGTGTTGAAGATATGAAGCAGCGGCTCCGCTAGTACCCGGCCGCAGTCCCGGAACAGGAACGCGGGTATCCCGTCCGGGCCGGACGAGCGCTTGGGCTTTAGCTTGGCGAGCGCCTTGGTGACGTCGCCGCGGTCTAGGCGGCGCAGGTGCACGCGCGCGGCGCCGGGGCGCGCCGCCGCCTCCGCCGCGCGCGCGTCCAGGCGCGGCGCCTCCGCCGCGTACACAGACTGGAAGTACTCCGCGAACGCCCGAGCACACTCCCCCTCCTCGAGCTGTCGGCCGTCCTTTGTCCTCCGTTTGTCAATAGTCACCACGCTGCGGGACGGTTGACGATTTTAGTACCTATGGTTAACCTTGGGAAGTAAGTAATAGGGCAAAACTATACTAGGCCAGAATTAAAAGGGCCCAAATTACAAATAGATGTAGTTAGTTCACACACCTGAGCGACATTGTTGACGGGCTTGTTGTCTGTAGCGAGCACCACGTCGTCTCGGCGCAGGTCCGCGCGGTAGGCCGGCGACATCGGCACCACGGTATCTACTAGAACCACGCCCACGCCCTGGCAGCAGACCAGCCCCAGCGGGCCAGACACCGCCGGCAGCACTACGTCTAACACTGCCAAAACAATGAAACAACTACAACCATGCTTACGCACCTGAGCAACATTGTTGACCGGCTTGTTGTCTATAGCGAGCACCACGTCGTCGCGGCGCAGGTCCGCGCGGTAGGCCGGCGACATCGGCACCACGGTATCTACTAGCACCACGCCCACGCCCTGGCAGCAGACCAGCCCCAGCGGACCAGACACTGCTGGCAGCACTACGTCTAACACTAACACACCCCGCTTCAGTGAGACCTGGAAATAAAACAAAAGACGAACAGTAAGTGGCAATTGCTTTGTGGCTAAGTTTATTTATTTATTTATTTATTTATATATCGCATCATGTAACATGTACAAGGACCATGAAACTCACAGTTGTTTACAGCCTCATCAACAATTAAAATGAGATATGATACTGTGACAATAATGAACTGACCGAAAATGCGTGGATCGTTGAGTATTGCTGATGATGACATATCGAGTATTAGTCGTAAGATTTCTACCGAATAAGATTAACGGTTGGCTTTGGTCGAAAAAAAAATTGCTCTTTTAGCTAAGGAGTCGTATGGGTAGGTACGACTTCTTAGCTAAAAGAGCAATTTTTTTTGTGTGTGTCTACGTGTGTCCATGAGTGTCTACAACTATCGCGGCTAAAACAATCTTCTCGGTCTAAATAAAAAATTAAGAACATCTTGACTTAGATTTTTTGATATTTGACAATCCCATTCTGCCCCGGCCACTGCTTGACCTCTACAGTGTAATAATAGTTCATAACATAGAACTCTTACCCATCCATGAGAGTCTACAGCTAAGGCAGCTCTAACAGTCCCATTCTGCCCCGGCCACTGCAGCCGCGTCACTTCCACGAGACGTACAGTTAACCGCCCGTGCGGCGTCGGCCCGTCCTCGCCGTCCGTACTGCCCGGCTCAGATTTGGGGAAGAATGGCTTATAACTGGAATACGAATGATACGTAGTATGTTAAGTAATAAGATAAAATATATAATCATGAAAGTCAGTAGTAAAAGAGCTCTCTATGTCATTTAGTGAGATACAGTCAGTTTATGTAGGCTGTGAGTCAACACTGTTGCGTTTCGCTGCATAGAATGCAATCTCAAATATATGATGGCTGTCGTCACAGCCGTCATAAATATTGCATCGCATTGTAAAACATACACATGTGTTACATATTTTACTTTGTATAAACTGTAAATGTAGAAATTTATAATGGATCATAATTCACTATAATTTACTCGCCATAATGTGGTCTGTGGTTTGTCACCCTAAAACATTTCAACAATCGTACCTCATGGGAAATATGAAAAAAGACTAATACTGGTGGAAGTAGGAAATAGCTTGTTTATTCTAGTTTACAATTTCATTAACATTTAAAAACATTCAGTGGATGAGGGCTGGAAGCCACTTAAAATATTACGAGTATGATACAGAGACAACTAATAAGGGACAACTCACCGAATCTTATAATTAGGCAGTGTATGCCTCTGAGCCACCGCCCGCCTGATGTGGCTGGCTACGAGCGACGCCAGCCTGGGCTTCAGCTGCCGGCCCTGGAAGCGGCCTCGGACCCGCAGTTCCAGCTTAGGTGGCGACTCGAAAGCCAGCGCCCAGTGCGTGTATGGCGTCCGCCTGAACATCACTCGCACGGTGCCGCTGAGGCTTTCCACTGGAACAATGTACGCAGAAGATGTTAAGTAAGTACTTAACTTAAGACAACATAAATCCATGTAGTTTGTGTAGTCCATTAAGCATTTTGTAAAAGAGTGGGGTCTAAAGCTTTGACGCTGTTTCAGCCGAGACTCCATCAAACAATTCTGGGCACACTACGTCTAGATGAGCCACAGCTACGAACACAGAAATAGAACTATAAGCGAAAATTCTAGTTCAGATCATTTTGTTTGACAAAGCAAAAGATATGTTTAACTACGCCTTTAGGGTTTTTGACGGACAAAAGCATTGTGAAGTGGTAATTGGCAGTCTGAAAGTATTCACGTTGCGATTCCTGTATAGTGTCCCTCATTTGAATCAAATAATTGAATATCTTTCTTTCAGAAAATGTAGAAATAGCTGTTAACCCAAAAATCAGTAAAACTGGTGAAATACCTGTAATAGATATGTTTGCGATTTTCCCTAATAGCATGACGGCATCCACGTCGATCCTGAAGTTGCCGTCGTAGGCCAGGTCCAGTCGAAGGTCGAGCGACCGGAGTCGAGCGCCGTCGTCCTCCAACTCGCCGCTCAGCAGCCGCAGGTTGGTGATGATGGGGAACTCTGATCCCACTTCTAGAGACCGTAGCTGGAAATATTCAATTAGATTTTGAACGAGACATCTATATCTGTAGATATGTACTACACACAGAACATGAATTGTTTTCTGGTTAATGGGAAAAGGCACTTTTAGATCAAAACCGAGAGGAATGCCTCAAGGCTGTAAAACTTCTGTTCCCATAATTTACTTACGTTGAATATGATTGTGTTAGAATTTGAGATAGATGTGTGTCTTTAAAGTACACAGACTCATGTAAATTGTATTGAGCACCGTGGTGTCTTTCTAGTGGGAGCCCCCTGTAAGACTATTGCAACGCTTCTGTTCGTCAATGTACCTTTCGAGTTTAAATCAGCCTGGGACCTGATCAAGCACTTAATCGTGATTTCTGCGAAAACGTTTGAGGTACATTGAATTCTATTAATAAACTGAAAAGGCGCATTGCCATTCGTTATATAAGTCTAGATCAGGAGGTCCCGCTTGTAAGGAACAAACAGCAACGTTTTTTTTTCTTGTCTTATAATTATTGTTCTTGTAGCAAAATAAAAAGTTAGCGCAGTCTAAAATAAAAGAAACAAAAAACATTAACTTACAGTGAGACTTTCAAAGATCTTCCCGGAAGATGTCTTAGCGAGCAGCTCGGCGAGTTCCGTCGCCATGCGCCGGCGCAGCCAGCGTGTGTCCGCCGTGCTCTGCTGGAAGATGAACTGCAGCATCGCGTTGAGAGAGCCTTCGGGCGTACTGCCGGCCCCTCGGGTGAGCTCGTTTAATATTTCCTGGAAATTCATAAGAAGTTGCATTTTTTTTTAATGAAATTAATGTTATGTCCATTGCAGGAGGCGACGATCATTGAAATCATTTGTTTGTTATCGTATCACTAAGGGGTGGCGGCTAGCCAAAAGTAAAGTAAGATTTTCGGGAGGCTGGCTTGTATCAGATCCCGAGATCACTGCCGTGAAGTGTACTGTGCGGGGGTTGAATAACGTTATCGCATGCCTTAAAAATATGTATGTTTTACCGATATGATTCATAGTTTATAGAAAATATCTACATGTCGAATATTCATTTCAGTAAAACCGTGTAATTACTAGGTCTTATTTGAATATTTGAACGATTAAAGAGATTCATAATTCTTTACGTCATTTGTGATTATGAATAAAACATGAAAGTGAGCTGGCAATATTGGGGCAAAGTACTCAAACGAAATTAATGATTTGGTTCAGTTAATAAAATTCGTTCGTATGTAACATGTAGGCATACATATGAAACGGGTAGGTAAATTACCTCACGAAGGCAACATTAACATTCAATTTTCAATGTTCCAAATGTTGTTACGTAATCAGGCAGTATGAAAACGATTGTTATGCCAAGGTTGCAAGGAAACGGCGGTGAATACACATGCATTAACTAATTAGTGGTCAGTCAGTCATTTGATGAACATTCCTTATTGTTTCTCAAATTCTTTGGTAGAATTAGTCAACGTAGAATTAGTTATACGGCGAAAACCTTGTTTTTTTAACTAGGTACCTAGATCATTTTGAAAAGACCCATAAGGCCAAATGGAATATTGTTCATTATACCGAGCTAGAGCCTAATTACATAAGCCAAAGAGCCAATAACAACCTTGACTTGGCAGATTATTAAACATCGAAACCTTTCCTCTGTTATAATTTTGATGAATTTTGATAAAGGTGTTTTATTAATATCAAGAGAAGCCGTTTAACACACAAATTGAATGTCGTCTTCTTTCTTCTTCAGACATTACCGGGAAAAGCAAAGATCGTCACAAAGAGAGTGACAACAAACAAACGTTCTTTTATTTGATTACATTACAAGTATAGACGAATTGGGGCAGGCGTAATTAAAGGGCTTTATTTAGGGCAGGCCGTTCGCGGCAAATGACGGATGGTCCGAATTACATTTACGTACCTACCTACTATGAGATTACAGTGTATACGACAACAAGTATACTGTACAAGTATGATGGAAAAAGGCAGCTTTAGCACAGATAACACAATAGAAGCTTTAGTATCATTTTGACAACATGAGTTTTTGTAGAATACATGCATGTCAGATGGTTTTGAGTCCGTTTGATAACAGAAATTATCTTGATGCTACTGGGTACACTAGATAGAACCACAATTGATGAGTATGTGGTCAAATGTGATGAAGACGTACATTGAAATTCACTGGGTAGGTATTCTGGAATTGTTTAAATTCAGGGTAATCTTTATCCTATTCTTTAATGTTTAGATTTCTTCTTATCAATGTGAAAATGGTTATTACTTATTTATTAACATTTATTCCTAATTGCACTACCAAAATTGGGTACTAAAGGCGGACTTATTTCCATAAGTTATTCTCTTTCAATCAGCTTCTAAGTTGTAAGTCTCACTGTCGTTTCTTCGACAGCCATGAAGCCGAGAAATACCAATAAACACAATATCCAAGGGTGGATACCTACTTTGAACTCGGGCGTTGTAATCACTGGGGTGTGAATTAGGCAATCGGTCTTCAATCGCCCGGAAAGATTATTGATGACTAGCGGGCGCCCGCGACTTCGTACGCGTGGATTTCGGTTTCTTTATCACCTATTTTTTCCGTTAGGGGTGGATTTCAAATAATCTTTAAAAGATGCCTACGTCATATTATCTTTCTGAAAGCAGTCTCAGCCCGATCGGTTAAAAAATTACAAAATTTCATACTAACGTTCATCCCCTATTTGACAACCTTGGGGGTTAGAAATTTTATCAATACGATTGCTTAGGCGATGCCTACGTCATAGTAGCTTTATGTATGCAAAATATCAGCCCGATAGGTTTAAAATTGACAAAGTTTCATACTACCGTTCATCCCTTATTTTAACCCCTTGGGGGTTGAATTAATCAAAATCCTTTCTTAGCGGATGCCTACGTCATAACATATACCTGCATACCAAATTTCAGCCCGATCCGTCCAGTGGTTTGGGCTGTGCGTTGATAGATCACTATGTCAGTCAGTCACCTTTGAGTTTTATAGATATACTAGCGGGCGCCCGCGACTTCGTCCGCGTGGATTTTGGTTTCTATATCAACTTATTTTCCCGTTAGGGGTGGATGTTTGAAATAATCTTTGAAAGGGGATGCCTACGTCATATTATCTTTATGAATGCAAAGTCTCAGCCCGATCGGTTAAAAATTACAAAGTTTCATACTAAAGTTCAGGGGATGAACTTTAGTATGATTCTGATATGATGATAAATTCGATCCCCTTGGAGGTTATAAATTATCAATATGATTGCTTATGCGATGCCTACGCCATAGTAGGTTTATGTATGCAAAGTCTCAGCCCGATTGGTTTAAAATTGACAAAGTTTCATACTAAAGTTCATCCCCTATTTTACCCCCTTGGGTGTTATAATTTATCAATATGAATGCTTAGGCGATGCCCACGTCATAGTAGCTTTACGTATGCAAAATATCAGCCCGATAGGTTTCAAATTAACAAAGTTTCATACTACCGTTCATCCCCTATTTTACCCCCTTGGGGGTTGAAATTTATCAATCTCGTTAATTAGGCGATGCCTACGTCATAGTAGCTTTATGAACGCAAAGTCTCAAGCCGATCGGTTAAGAAATGACAAAGTTTCATACTAACGTTCATCCCCTATTTTATCCCCTTGGGGGTTGAATTAAACAAAATCCTTTCTTAGCAGATGCCTACATCATAACATCTACCTGCATTCAAAATTTCAGCCCGATCCGTCCCGTGGTTTGGGCTGTGCATTGATAGATCACTATGTAATCAGTCAGTCAGTCAGTCAGTCAGTCACCTTTGAGTTTTATAGATATAGATGGTCGAATCGTTCAACAAGTAAAAGGGATTCAATTCCTTACATAACTTTTGTAATGCGGGCTATTAGAATGGTCCTGAAGTATAGCCTACTTTATTCGAATACTAGCGGCCCGCCCCGGCTTCGCCCGTGGTACTTGTCCACTATTTAATGGATGATATCTATCTATACTTATAATAAATCTGTAGAGAGGTCAATTCTGTACATTAAATATTTTTCCAAAATAACTATCTGGGGGTGTTTAGTGATCGATACTGATACCAAAAATGCAATCAGTAAAATTTTTGTCTGTCTGTCTGTCTGTCTGTCTGTCTGTCTGTCTGTCTGTCTGTCTGTATGTTCCTTATAGAAACAAAAACTACTGGACGGATTTTGACGAAACTTGGTACCATTATTCTTCATACTCCTGGGCATATTATAGGATACTTTTCATCACGCTACAATCAACAGGAATAGCGTAGTGAAGGGAGATGTGGGGAAAACGGGAGAATTTACTCAGCTTCAGTCGCGTGTGCAGCCTTAATGGTTAAAGTCACATAGAAATCATGTATGATGGAAATATTCTACATAAAATTGCCTTAAAAATATCCCCCAACAGCATATGTCTATCTTTTATGGTTGACTCACAATAACACGTGCAACTCAAGATCCAAATTGGTTTGAACGCGCTAAGCTCAGGAACTACTGGTTCGAATTGGCAAAATATTTTGTGTTGGGTAGTCCACTTACCACTTACCATTTGTCGAGGTAGGCTTTAAGCTATTGTAAATTCCTTTATTTTTATCATTGTAAATTGTGCTAGCTAACTATTTAGTTCTAAAATGTGCCGATAGATGGCGCACCTCGCTAGAGGCGCAGCCGCGGATCTGAATCGGGGTGAACAGATGATTTCTCAAATGTATAAGGTCTCCAGATTATTGTTAATAATGATGAGCGTTTTCCGTCACTTAATTTAAGTAATATTTTTATCCTGAGGAATTATTCCCATAAAAGTGTGCAAGTTGACTGCATGCTTAATATAGACCGTTGTTTTATTCAGCTATTTTTAGTAAGACTGTGTGCGGAAATCGTAACCCACGCGGACGGAGTCGCTGGCGGCCGCTAGTTATACATAAAAACCTTCCTCATGAGTTACTCTATCTAAAACCGCATCAAAATTCGTTGCGTAGTTTTAAAGATTTAAGCGTTCATAGGGACATACAACACACATAGGGACAGAAAAAGCGACTTTGTTTTATACATACTATGTAGTGATAATGTCGCTATCAATTCAAATCAATTTTTAAAATCCTTTTTATCTGTTGAGTTCGGAGATAACTGTATTGTTGTCTTGAGGGATTGGAATATTGATTCCTTCGAAAACAATTTGTCAAGAGCCTCAGTAGTTTAATTTAGTAGTTTAATAACTTATTATTGACCTACATAACATTTCAATAACACACAATATTTCCAAGTTAATTCCTACACTCGGAATAGTTTGATCGGTTCGTCGCTAAACCTTGAACAAACACGCTAGTTTAAATTTCATTTAAACGCACTAGCCATGAATATTTCTGGTCTGGATTTCATCATCATCTTCTGCTTGTGTCGGGCTACTGCTGGACACAGGCCTCCCCAAGATGGGGAATTATGCCCATAGCCTACCACGCCTAGAGTTGGGCGGTGACCAAATAGTACTGTGATGAACAGTAATTTTACTTGAGTACAATTTTTATTTTTATTTTGACTACTTACAGGTGGCAACACGATGGGTGTGCACATCTCATCCTCCACGGTGTTCTTCTTCTCGAACGGCCTGAAGACGTAGACGAGGAACGCCAGGGGCACGGCCAAAGCCGATACCGCCCCAAACAGCGCGGCCAGGAGTAGCCACGTCCAGTCCGGCATGGTTGATATTTGCTATGTTGTAACAAGATAACGTAGGTACTGGAAAAGAAAGAATAGGTATGTAGAATTTAGCGCGGTAATAATTGATAATTAATTAACTCTATCTAAGATTTAACTTAATTTTACTGAGAGCACCTACATATCTTTTACTACCGTGACGTAGACGTAAAATAAAATGCAAGTAAATAAAACTGCAAGTATCGTACTCGTATGTTTGTTATTTTAGAATTTATCCAAAATAATTTCGGGCTGATATTGTAGAAAAGGAAACCAATTGTATTAGGTTGGTACTAAAGGTACCACTTATTTTCTAAAATAAGTTCCTATAAATATTGTACATAGTATTTGTGAATACAAAACCATACAAAGAAAACATGCAGAAATAAAAGATATCTATTTACAACCCCGCTACAATGCCGAATAGTCTTCTACATGGTTTACATTACGCTTTAAGGATTATTGCCCGAGTTTCTTCACGTAACAGATAGTGAAACTACTTACACAAAATTTAACAGCCGTAATCAATGTCAAACATTGTTATGGTTTTATCGATCGTTGCTTTTAGTTCGTAGTTGCTTGAAGTAATGGTTAATCATATAAAGTAGTAAGCAAAAGGCTTTCTATTAATTACCTACTATTAATTTAATTTAGGTTTATATGTTTACTTTTTCCGGAGTATTAATAGGTAGGGCCTTACCTACACTTAGTACCTTTCAGTACCTTTACTGAACGTCAATTTCTACTATGATTAAATTCTCTCGATCATATTATTTGATACGTGATTGGAATACACCCTCTAAGGACTACAACTTATTGATCTGAGCCGCGTAAAAGTCGTAGGTATGTGATGGATTTATGAATACGGCCAAGATATGTCCCAGATTAATAAATAATGTTTGATATTCCTATTCAGGTATGATGTATATTGATAGTTATGTTTAGATGCCAGTTTAGAGGAAAACATTTGTATTAAGTAAATGCCTAAGAGACATGATTACAGACAAGATGTAGCATATTAAAAACACACAGTTGGTCCAAACTTACTAAATATTTCCATTTTTTGTGACCATTATAAAAAATACCAAGTGTTTAGAGGTGACTTGTTAAAGCTCACTATATATTTCTTGGGCTTAACATAACTTTGAATTATTAATAAGCATCGTTAAAATCCCAACTAATATTATAAATGCGAAAGTAACTCTGTCTGTCTGTCTGTCTGTCTGTCTGTCTGTCTGTTACGCTTTCCCGCTTAAACCTCGCAACCGATTTTGATGAAATTTGGTACAGACAATCTTTAGACCCTGAGACAGAACATAGGCTACTTTTTATTTCGAAAAAAAGAAATCCACGCGGACGGAGTCGCGGGCGGCCGCTAGTTATATATAGGGTTGAAACATTTAATTATAACTGCGCATAGATTGCTCGCTCTACTAGTAATATCAAATGTTATGTTGCCACACTCATGCGTAAATTGTGTTTACCAAAGGGTCGATTGAATTAGGTGTGAACAGTTTACCCTATGTAACCTTTTATTATAATGGAGTGGGGACAGAAACAATACGATTTACGATATACGAATATTATATAGTGTGGCAGGTAGAGCATATTGAACAAATGTTATAGTGATAACCTGTCAATTCTGTAAACATATCATTCACCCAATTCAACTTGACTTTCCAAGAATTATTCGGAATATCGAACAGGTGACTGGCGTGTGTATCAATTGATGGACATTTTCGGTTACCTTTGAAATATCAGAAAATGTTCAATATGAAATTGAGACAAGCAAAGAATACTTTTGTAGGTATCTCTTTGCACACTACAACGTTAAACAACTGGTGCACGAATGAGTTTGTTACTTTTCGTATGTGATGTATGTAGGTATCAAGCTTGAAGCCAAGTTTGACTCAATAAATACCTTCCCAACTGTGATTTATAATCATCGCATGAGTAAATCCGTTCTATTGATCGTCGCCGATAAATTTGAAACATGCTACAATTTTCAAATATACGTTGGGCGTTTTAGGCAAGTTATTAACTCTACCATAAAACGATGTTGTAACCATGTTTAAATAATCGGTTATTTGACTGTCAATTGTAAACACTTTAAGTCAACTCTTAAGTATCTTATACTTTTTCACGCTATGTCACTTTCCGTTTACTGTATAAGAGTTTATTTCATATTAATAATTTATCACCCTTGACCCCGTGTCACAGAGTTAGGACAATATTGTCAAAACAGTTTGCAACGCCTTATACTTTATGCCAAAACTAATTTACCGTTACAAGGGTTTGGTTTCACAAGGCTGTTTTGTTACTAATCGGATTAACAACTGACAGGGGTTCAAATGGTTGGGTACCTTCATCTTATAAAAGCGTTGAATAATGTAGCATTTTGACGTCATGGTGCGACAGCCAAGGGAATTGTCCCATAATACATATATTCGTAATAAACTTAATTCACGTTGTATAACGTTAATTATAATAAGGTTAAACGTTTGCATTTGCCTACTTTTCAAAGTCTACTAAAACGTAGTCCTATTACCAACTTGACTCGAATCTTCTCGTTTAAGATAGAAGGTGCCTTTGAAGAAACCATTGTAATACAGACATTAAGGAATTTATACAATGTTATAAAGCAATGAATAAAATTTCCAGTTGATAAGTAAATACCATCTGAGTCTTTGAACCATTCCGCAGTCGACCCAATAAAAATCTTCTATAGCGTATGGCAATGTTTGCGATTAGGTATTTGAGTAGATAATGTACCTAGCTAGTTCATAAGGTATTTGCATTCTCGAAAAGGTCGTAATCAACTTTTTCCAGTCATGTTGAACAACTGTATAGAGATACAAACGTTCATGTTAAACGTTGTCGCGTGCTTCCACGGTATTTAGGGTGGGGGTGGCTCGGTATGTCAAATTGAGAACGTGCATTCGGATGACATCGAGGGGTGCAATGGTGCATTATGATTTCAACGAGGTAGTACGCCCACCGATATGCAGGCGTTCGATTTATTCGTCTGAATTTGTGAGTCTCCGTCGATATTGATTGATATGTTAATAGCCCGTTGGATGGATGAATATTGGTCCTTCGATTGTGATATCAATGCCATAATTTGTGCTTATTTTATTTATGAACGTTTAGGATTAAGTATTTATATTATCGTATTTTATCACTTTTACGATTTTAGTTTGTCTTTCATCCCTCAAGTCTACCAAATCAGCTAAAATAGTGTCTGTATACGCCACTTGAATATGTAATGGTCTTATTATAGATATACTACCTACCATAATGATGACAGACTAGAGATGGGGACAGACTGGAAGATCTACCAAATATAGTGGATTATGGTTTTTATGTAAATACACTCGACAAGTTCTTGCATTACTTGTATTAAATATTAGTGGGTATTCGCAAATGTTGGGCAAAGGTGTCAACGTGAGCAAAGCAATAAAATTAATCGAATTGATGGACTAACATAGGGAAGTTTACATAGGACCGCCCTGAGCAAGCAATAGACGGGTAAAGAAAAACGCCAAGAAACAATTTTGAGGTAAGCGATTGTTATACGTCTTAGATTACATTTGGAAACGTTTACCGGGAAATTTCCGTAGAAGAGGAAAAATATTTTTCAAGTACCTACACAACATTTGGCCTTGAAACTAAAGTAAGAAAATAATCGTGCTAATTCTCGAGTAATAAACCACGTCGTTTACGTAGTAGTAGGTAAAGGTATTTCGGTAAGGGACATCTGGTAATATCATTTGGGGACGACCAGAAACTCCTGTAATTCAATTATCCCCGGGGCGGTCTTTTAGAATAAATCGGAAGTAGACACAAACAAGGATGGACAACAACACTGAAAATTTATAATTTGTACAAAAATCCGAATTAATTTTATTCAGATTGCTTATTAGGTTACTGATCATTATATCATGATGTCACGATCGGTTTTTCAGAGTCGATGTCTACAGTTAATGTATATATCGCGGCTTAAAATCTTAATTCAATTCACAGTTCAGCCCTCATGATTCTTTAATGCCCTTTGGCATGTTCATTGGCATTTTCTGACACTAACAAGGTATTCACGTATCACTCAATAATCGATGAACGACTATGGCTGGACTTAACGTCTACCAATAAAATGTTTATACTGTCTCTGCGTTCGTCTTGCACAAAATAAATCCGATCCAATTATTTCATATTTTAATTTCAAATCGAGACCAATAGACATTCCAGAATTAAAACCGAGTCGTTATCAGGAGTCTGCATTTCACAATGATGGATTTATAGGCGAAGTCGCAAAGCGATCAAAGACACCCCTGCGGGATATTGCCTATAAACCGTCAGGTTAGCGGCACCGCGCAAACCTTCGTTTCCCTCTTAATTAACACAATTAAAATGTAGAGCTTTAGCCGGTGTTAACCAGATTTTATCTACTTCGTCATCTGTTCTAGACTTGGATATTATCGTGAATGAAAGGTCAACTTGTTGCTTTGCTTTGAAGAGGTCCCCTTTCGTAGTTCATTCATTCTTTAGTGGACGGCAGTTTGGTGCGGAATACGGTATGTTTTTTCGGTTATCTTTACTGCCTCCGTCCTTATAATATAAATAATGAATTTGTTGAACATTTTAGAATTCTCACTAGCCTACGCATATTTGTTCAACGGCAATGACAAACGATTTCGTGGGTGACTAAACGTAAGTGACCCTAGCAATTTTGCTGGCAAGCGTTCACTTTGGCCTATTTCATTGAGGGCGATTCACTTGCAGACTACGTACAATGTGGTTCGAAATGAAGTCTCTTCTGCACTCGTAATGTAACTTCCGGAATGCTCAATTATCCGCAAACAGAACACGGAAAGTAGTATGGTAGAGATTTAAGTGTAGGAACGCACTGTGCGGAAAAAACGCGACCGAATTTATGCGGATGAATATACGTTCCGTCGTGATCATGATACGACATAGGTAAGTACTTTTAAAAGAGAGACAAAAATGTATTGCCGCCGAACTTCGTAATTTTGCGTAATTTCAGCCTAGTATGTTCCTACACTAAATAGGCTTAGTCTGATATACTGAGTGCCAATTAATTATACCTACTGTTCAACATCTAGTCATAAAAGACAAAAAGCATTTCACATAAATTACCTCCATACATTGCTACAGATTGCTACGATCAAAAATATTTAAATTTCATTATGAATAAACCTACCGCTAAAACGAAACGCTACAAAGTCAGCCCTTATTTTATTACAGACAACAAATGTTTCGTCAAAGTGGAACCACAAACATGATTTTAAAGGCGAGACGGGAGTGAAAAGGTCTTAAAATTAGGATCCACGGGATCAAACGAAATTCCCTGAGGATCGTGACGAGACGAGGGCTTCAGACATCGGAGACGGGCTTAGTGCGAGTGATACTTCTCATGATGGGGTCTAAGATTTACTGTTCTGACTTTGCAAGTTTAACCTTTCGGGTGTTGCTAAGATGTTATAACAAATTGTCGGATTACAGAGCATTATATTTTGAAGTCATTAAAGGTGTTAGGGAAAGGAGACGATTGTGTCATGTTATTTCAATGGCTCCCATTTCTGGATAGATGTTTTTCATACTTTAATCTTCCATTAAATTGCTCTATTTATCAGAATTTATTAAAATTTTAAGTAGTAACTAGTGGTTCGAAAGTAACAAATAAACATCGTCCATGCCAACGTTGTCCAAACCGACAGAGAACCACTGGTTTAAATTTTAAATCCCACTTATGATTCATGTGTTGAGGTGACAAGGGCCGGTGAAATATTGCTCTCAGGACAATCACATAAAACACACGCAAAATAATTGTAAATTCGACTAATATGAAGAATGAAAGCATTTGCAGTTAAACAACAGTACCACACCGTATTCATGGAAAGTTTATATGGACTGTTGTTATAGTGACAAAGGCGTCACAAGCGTGACGACGAGGTGTAGGTACAGCGAACACAAATGAGACGAAATATCAAGGTGGGCTTGTATTATGCTCCCCGGCACAAAGAAAGTGCTGACGTTGCACAACAATGGACCGAAATGCAATACAGCGCATCTGCTGGCAGTGACCTCCGAGATTTGCATACATATTATGTATTATAGGGATACATATCTGCTTTAGACTGCTATTACCTAAAGTACTAAAAAAATACGAGGACCTTATACCTAGTTCAATGTCTAATGGAAGAACTTAGATCAATGAATACGGCTATTCGCCAAACTAATTAGAAACGAATTCAGACAAACAATTTTATTATATTACTACGAACATCGGAGCCGAAGTTTTCAATGAACATCATCTGCGCGTACCTACCTACACATAATGAAAAACAAGAATAATGTGCCTATTTTTTTGGGGCACCGGCACTGTCGTTTTTATTTTCGTAATTAATTTAACGATATTTATACAAATTATATAAGTTAACTTTTCTTATTTTCTAAGATTACGTCGCGTGGAAAGGTTAACAATAAAATAATGAAATCAAACTCCGCCTTATTCGGTATCTTGATAAGCCCGAAATAACCCTTGTTGTTTGATTCTAAGTTACATTTAGTTAAATATGAATACAGGACATTAGGTACAGAATGTTATTATCTATGGTAGTAGGTCGATTAAAACCCAAAATATAAAATTAATAAAACTTAATCAACGAAAGAGCTTCTCATGAATTTTTTCGTAATATTTTACACCGTGACCTAAATAAATGTAGCTAAAGCTCTCATGGTTTATTAATTTGAACGGTTCCAATAGTGATTAAATATTAAATCGGAATCTCAATGGGAATTCAATTTTTATGCGACGGTTAATGAAATGGGTATAATATAATATGTTAATTAACATTAAGTAGATAACTAGGCATTATAGACCACGACGAATATTGTGTATTAAATATCATCAACTCCAACATCCACCTGTTAAAATACCTATTTATGTACCTAAATAATATTTAAGAGATACATAGTACTGCCGAATCATTACAGAGTTTACAGAAGGAAGGTTCGCGTGAATATAAAAAAAACAGTAATTTTCGTCTTTCATAACTACGTAGAAAACCTGACCTATTTCTTTAGAAGCAAATTCACGAGGCTGCTCTAATGATATGAAATTTAGCGCTTTAGCGTGTTTATACTCAGTAAACTTGGATAAGAGGCTCAATTCAATATTTTTACCGCGACATTGAGCAAGGACTAAGTGATTGGCAGAACTAAGTAGTCCTTAGTTTTGAGACTCGTAAAATACCTATGATTACTATTTTAGGTGGTATTCGTCTAAATTGTTTCGAGCTTTGACGTTATGACATATTTACACGGCAGGCGTGAAGGGAAGTGTTGGCATTTATCACGGTGTGGGACACTAAATATGAATTTCATTACTTGCTTATTATGAGGTGTTAATATTATTTGTATGGTAAAGTTACCTGAATGATTTAACTATGATGTTCATTTTTTATTGACATTTAAGATTTGCAAATAATTTTCAATAGTAAGCTCTACCTGATTATTGCTGTTCGACGTAAGTTCTGAAGGTAAAAAAAAGCATAAGAAGATTAATTACAATTTCAATGATTTTCCAGCATGTGTTCGATTTCATTTCGTGATAAATTATGGGGTTGTATTAGAAGCTGTAAGACACATATTTTTTTTACATTATGTATTTAAAAAATAGGTACGATTAACGTGTGGGCTAATTTCTCACTTACGAGTGATTCGTACCTCTATTCCATTTTTGTAGTAAAATTGTACAGAGAAGTTACTTATTTCATAGCATTAAGGGCTAAATCAAGGAATTCAAGAGCCACAAAAAATGAATAGAAAATTTCCAAATAGAGAACCAATATCTTCCAAAGAGTACCTTGAAATATAAAATAGCATTTTATTTTTATTATTTTTATTGACGTTGGAATCAAATTGCTTCGCGCTGCTACGGTATGGTTTGTCCTTAACGACTTTCATCAGGTTAACAGTAATATTTGTTATTAAAACAAAACACAGTAAATAATTTTACACAAAAATTTGCTGTGATATACGAAAATTATTGGTTCAAACAATATATCAAGAACTAAATACAAATGCAGAATGCAACGCAGAATATAAATACAGGAAAATAATTTAACAATAACGTGTCAACACCACAAAAAATATTCACATCATTATACGCTACACTCACCTGCTAAGATATTCTTCTAAAACAACTTTGTTTACTACCTACAATCGATATACACAACAACAATTGACACGAAAACTATCAAATTGTTATACAATACTAGTTTAAATCGTATATTTAGTAAAGAAAGGGGCTATTTGGGTAAAGGGACATCTCAACGCGCGCCGGACCCCGGCGGCGTGTCACGTCCTTACATCACTGACACCTCAGAGGATTTACTATTTTGATAAACCACCTAAACGACGAAGTGAGCATGCGCGGGGGCTCGCCAATTGGACCAAAGTTCATGCAAGGTATCGGAAAGGTCCTACATTGAGAAGGCGTCGATAAATAACAGCTGTCCTTTGTTTCCAATTGAAACCTGTCGGCGGCACCGAGTTAATCTTTTAAAGATTAATCGCATTTATGATTATGAATAATAGTTCAGAACTGAAATTCTTATGAGAGGGGTAAATTCGGTATCAAATGATTTGGGCAATTGGCACGGATATTCGATGCATACGACGCTTGCGCGCCGGACAGATCGATAGTGGCCATATTCCTTTTTCTGTCTACGTACTCTCACCCAAGCAGGTGTAACTTGAACCAGGTGGCCCCAATCACTTAGGTGTAAAGACTAAATTGCAACAACATTAAGGATGGTATTAGTTCCATTCATGAAAGCAAACTAAATTGTTTACAGAACTGAGAATGTCAATAGGGGTTGAATTGGTTTCGGCCTACAAAACTGACGGTCATTTTTATATGGCGAGAAAGCACTTTTGGGACTGTTTATTATGAAAAGGGTGCGGTGTGTAAACAATCAGGGGAAAGGAAGTTATTGCTTCTTTAAAATCAATGTCTTGCGAATAAATACTAACTTAAAAGCGTTTTGATCAATAAGAAAACAATTGTTATATAAATGGGTACAATTATACAAGTCAGATCAACCTGTGGAATTAATTGTTTTTGTTTTGATAAATAACAAACAAACTAAAGCTATAATTTATTCAACATCAATAATACGGCAGCACAATTTTTTTTTATTATTTATCAGTCCAGTCTCACAATTAATGAGTCTACGACAGATACACGTTTCATCCAATGATTTGCGAACCCTTCAGTTTCAATAACCAGCAACACGTTGGGCGCCAATTATCAATCGGAAGTATGTACCTAGGTACCTACGACTTTTATTGCCTCCATAGCACAATCAGTTGAAATACTTAATATCGCATTTAACAGCGATACCGTTGTATTCCGTTATGGCTTCAGCATCCGAGTGGAACTGATACTCAGCTTCAATTAAATAGTTTTTGTCTACGTGGTTGACATTGTTTATAAGTATGATTTTTCCAAAATCTTTTACTGAGTTAAAATTAATCTTTTATCAAAGGTTTAAACAGATAAAAAGCTAACAAAGCAAGCAAGTTTACAGAAAATATTATTTACCCTTTCTTAAATTGAACGTAACGTTACCATCCCTCTGAATTAATGAAGGTCTCACTGAGTGCCGTCCTTTTTACAATATTTATACAGGTTTGTGTACTTCTGTTTATTTTCGTTATTTTACTTAAATTTGATGTGATAGGTTTCGAAGTAAAAAATTTGCCAAGTGCGAGTCGAACTCACGCACTGAGGGTTCCGTACAAATTCTATTTTTGACGTATTAAAAAAAAACTATCCACTACATTTTGTTCAAACCAATTTTCATTGGTAGTTTTTATGGTAATGTACATTATATATTTATTTTAGTTTTATCATCCTCTTATTTTAGAAGTTAGAGGGGGGGGGGGGACTCACATTTTTCCACTTTGGAAGAGTCTCTCACGCAAAGTTTTCACTTTAGAAAAAAATGTTATTAGAAACCTCAATATATTTTTTTAAGACCTATCCATAGATACCCCACACGTGTATGTTCAATGAAAAAAAAAAATCGTGTTTCGGTTTTAAGTATGGGGACCCCACATTTTTTCATTTTTTTTCTATTTTCGTTGGAAAACCTTGTTGCGGTTCACAGAATACATCTACTTACCAAGTTTCAACAGTATAGTACTTATAGTTTCGGAATAAAGTGGCTGTGACAGACTGGCGGACAGACAGACAGACATGACGAATCTGTAAGGGTTCCGTTTTTTGCCATTTGGCTACGGAACCCTAAAAAGTTAAGAGAACTTAGTTAATTAATTAGTGTGCAAAAATATTAAATAAGCATTGATATGCATTTGATTACATCTTTGTCTCGGAGTAGGTATGTATCTGGTATGGGAGGCTAATAGCGTTTTCCCCTATACGGCTGCTGCGATCGACGACGGTAGCATTTCTATTATGATATCTGTGCCACATATTATTGTCCCTCAGTCCTCAGAGCTTTGAAAAGCTTTACTAATCTTTACTAAATCAATAAAGCTGAAGAGTTTGTTTGTTGGAACACGCTAAGCTCAGGAACTTCTGGTTCAAATTGAAAAATTCTTTATGTGTCGGATAGTCCATTTGTCGAAAAAGGCTTGAAGTTATACTTAGTACCTACCTATAAATAACACTGTGTGTACGTAAACCGAAATCCACGCAAACGGAGTCGCGGGCGGCCGCTAGTCATATAATAGGGAGAGCTGCGTTGACGATTTCACCTGTGGACCATAAAACATGTCTTATCCACTATCTAGTTTATATATGGTTATTCGGATAAACTAGCCGCCGTAGGGTAAAACTACGCGTACCTACCACCTACCGACCTTATACGTATTTTATAAGAACCACGGAAATTACCATAGCCTTGCAATAAATTAAATGCTAGAGCATCGCTGAACCGAACGTGCCTAATCAATATCGCTGGTCCGCAGAATTCTAGACCTTAATTGCATGATCAACTGTAACGTATTTACTGTATCTACGCTTCGGCACTCGTATCGAGGAAATTCGTGAATCCGATGGATCGGAATTTGGAGCGATTGCAAATTGCTTCATACGATTTTTGTCATCCTATGCGAATATTTTTAGTACGTAGCTACTCCTTAATAAAAGTCAAAATGACACTAAATAGCTCTTAGGTAATAGGTATACAATACTTAAAGGACTAGGTTACTGCTGTAGGTAAGGTAGTAATTTTTACCTATGTTCCCTGTAACGCAGTACCTACTGTACAGATATGCATCTTGCTCCTATAGTTTTTATTTCTTTTAAGCCGCCGTTCCTCTCTTTCCTATTTAAATTTTATATACTTAATTTATTGAGGAATGTAAAAATTTTATCAGTTTATTACAAAAAAATTGGCATGAGAATTTGTATACAATTTATAGGTAGGTACTTTATTTGACGGGTCAGCCAAAGATTGCTACAATAATGTTTGACCTCATACGGCGGTCCCGGCTTATAACTTTGTTATTGAATTAGTCTCATTTTATAGGCCATTCCGTCAACAGCGACCGGCTAGATGGATTTTTAATAGCATTAAAACAGCTTCTAGTTCAATCAACCTTTATTAATACTCACAGCAACAAATTAAAGATATATGACACTTTTGTATACATCAGTGTAACTATACATACACTTACTCTTATAATCTAATTTTATTTTATTGTATTTTTTTATTCAATTTCGAGTATTGCAGCATTTTAGGATCCAAACAGACTTTTCTTTCCTAAGATATTATATTATGCAATCATGTCTTTATAATTTACATCCAAATAAAACAATGTCCATATAAATATCACTATTGCACATTCATCTGAACTAATTTTGTAATCTATGCGTCGGAGAGAGCGGCTACACCTGGGAGCACTTTACCTGAAATTGAAAAGTTAGTTATAATAAATTATATTGAAATTCAATTTCCATGTACAGGTTACTGCGATCGTGGCCCAAAAAACAATGAGAGAGCATTATTTTCGATTATTAAAATATTATTTTAATACTTATTATTGTATTCCCGCCAAAGAAAAAAAAACACAAAAATCTTAGAAATCGAACCAGCCATTCACGAATTATGGTGTTTAAGCACCTTGTTACTACCTTGTTTTTTTTAAAGCAAGAATCAAACCCACTAACCATCCCGTAGAATCAAAATGCTTAAATTAGCATTACGTACTATCTCATAAGATATTCAGATTACAAAGTAACGATTTAATGCTCTTATTTTTGTCTATACTAAGCGTCATAAAAGATAAGTAGGGACGACATTAACTCTGCGACATCAGGTAGCAAAATCTAATTTACCCGGCAGATTAATCAAGGAAGCTGTAGTTAATTCATTTTAACTTCTTTCTTCATTAGCGGACGTAACCAAGCCAGGCGAGTGACGGGAAATTCCGCCGACTAAATAACTTTAATGAATTCGAGAATGTTTCAGAGTAAATATACCTAGAGTTTGAAGACCGCTTTCAAGGAATACTTAAATTAACGCTTCGACGGTTAAACTGTTAAGAGTACCGGGTTCGGACGAGGGTAATTTGGGTATAATCAAATTATTCAATGTTTCAAGTTATGGGGAAAATTATGAAAAGATATTGTGCATAATTTATTTAACAGTTTAGGTACCGTATTTTTTTTTTATTCAACTATGGAATGATGCTATTTTTAAGATGAGATTTTTTTACAGGTAAACTGTCTAGAATGGACGATTGCGAGTACCAACACATTAGTCGCGAGTTCGGTGCATTAACAGTATTTGCATCACCATTTATAAAAACGTTCTGGATGTATTTTATTTAAATTATTTGTAATTACGGTACCAGAATAAGTATTTTCAGTGAGATTAATTAAACAATTTTATATAAAAATACAATTATTATGTTCTTAAAATTCATCTTGAATGTCATCTTAAGATTTATTAAATTAGATATAACACAACAACTTATATATCAAAATGCATAAGAGACTAACCTTCAAGAAGTTCAAGGGAAGCACCGCCACCGGTGGATACGTGGGAAACCTTGTCTTCCGTTCCCCACTTGGCGCAGCATGTGGCTGTGTCACCGCCACCTGGTATAAGATTAAACGTTAATGTGGAAACATAATATAAAGACAAATTTAGAAAACAAATAGGAGAAAGTCGGTTCAAAGAATAAGTGTAGGAACACAATATGCCGAAAAATGCGACCGAATTTACGTTCCGTCGTTTTCATGATATGACATACTTTTAAATGGGAGATGACACACTATGCCGAAATTACGTCGCGTAATTTTGTTTTAAAAATGCATTGCCGCTTAAGTTCTGTCGCGTTTTTTCTGAATGGTGTGTCCCTCTAATGGAAGTTGATTAAAACGTAAACTGAAGTAAATGTTCTCATCAATCACATATTGTTTTTAGATTTTCAACATATTTTTTTAAAGAAGAATGGTTTTTGTTCGGCCAAAAGTCACGCACCAATGATGGTGATAGCGCCGTTCTGGGTGGCCTTAACAACGCCATCCATGAGAGCCTTGGTGCCGCCCGCAAAATTCTCAAACTCGAACACGCCAGCGGGTCTGCAACAACAATGAAACTTGTTACAAAGAATTGAAAAAAATAATAAAATTCATTGGACTTACACACCACTTTCCTAGCCCCAAACTAAGCTCGAGTGTACAATTGATGCTAGCTACGGAATGGATAACTTACTTAAATTCAATTTATTAACATCCATGGCTCGAGTACAAATGCTGATTTTTATCACACAAAGATTTGCCCCTAGCGGGATTCGCACTCGCGACCTTTGGTTTTGTAGACAGGCCAGGGTCTCCGACCTGGGCCTGTCAAAAACAACAATAATTTAAGTCTACATTTCTCTAGCTTCCCTATGTGTTTGTTTTACTCACCCGTTCCATACAATGACTTTAGCCCTTGCAACAGGCTCTGCAAAGATTTCCCTGGATTTAGGTCCAACATCCAGACCTAGCCAGCCGTCAGGGATACCAGTCTCAACGTCGGCGGCTCCAACCTAAATATTTTTGATTAAACTGAATTATAGTTCTATGCAATAGTAAACTAATTTGTAAGTACAGATGTCAATCAATATCTGTCTAACATTAAAAAGATCAATTCATTACTGATTTTTATCTTATCTCTTAACTTTAATATATATAACTAAATAAAAAATAATACTCATAAAAAAAAATGCAAGAGTACAAAACAAAATTCAAGGCTGAAACCTCTTGGCAATGATATTTTCATGATAAAAATTTGAGTACAAATTATAATATGCAAATATCAGACAGGTGGTACTTACTGCTGCATTTTCGTCAAATTTGTCGGCAGTGACGAAGTCAACAGGCAGATGGATTTTGACGTTATTCTTTTCTGCTTTCTCCAAAAGCTTTTTTACAATCTTCGCTCCCTCAGCATCATACATAGAGCTGCCAATCTGTAAAAAGAATATAATTTTACAACAAACCCAGTATACAATTTTTAACTTTATATTGCTTTGATTTTGATATAATAAAATAAATAAATAAATAAATATCTCTGGACATTATTCACACAGCGCCATCTAGCCCCAAACTAAGCATTAGCTTGTACTATGGATGCCAGACAACGGATAAACATTACTTATATACTTTTTTTTTTTGTAAATACATACATATTATACATAGAAACACCCAGACCGATACAAACAGACATGTTCATGCACACAAATGTTTGTACCGTGCGGGGATCGAACTCGCGACCTTTGGTGCAATAGCCGACTTCTCGACCATTGCACCAAACGGCTCGTCATATATAATGACCCTTTACAAAGATTGTGTACAAAATAAATTAAGAAATAATACTTACAGGCATCCCCTTCGTCTCCTTAAGGAATGTGAACACCATACCACCACCAATGATCATCTCGTTAACCTTGTCCAGCAAGTTCTCAATGAGCAAGATTTTGTCAGCCACTTTAGCCCCACCAAGGATAGCAAGGAATGGCCTAAAAATATAAATAATGTTTAGTCCTGCTGGGAAATGTTGTTACAAGTTCCTCAATAATACCAAGGCATTTTTTTTTTATTACGTATCCTAATTCCTGAAGCGGCATGCAAAGAGGTTTACAATAGATAAAATAAGATTAGATGTATAATATTATTTTAAAATATGGAGTCATGCACATTTGACAAAAGACATATTCTATACTCAGTGCTTACCTTTCTGGTTCATGAAGAGCTCTGGCAAAGTACTGCAGTTCCTTCTTCAACAGGAAGCCGCTGGCCCTCTGTTCGAAACCTTCACCCATCATTGAGCTGTGTGCCCTGTGTGCCGTACCTGTGGAAGATATTTTAATCTTAATGTGCTTTGCATTGGTTTGCATGTAAAAATTTAAAATTTCAGACACAGTATTTATGGTCTAGTTTCAGACACAGTAGTGAAATACTCTGTAAAAGCTAGACCTCTGCTGAAATATTCCAAGTTTATTAAAGTAAAATATTCGAAAGGAAAATGTTTGCTTGTATGTCTTTCTTTATCAGTTCTAAAATCTAGCACCAAAAACAAATAATTAGGATAGAACATTATTTAAAGTGAATTTGTATATACATTTGGAACAATATTTTTTTGATATGATTAACACAAATCCTTACCAAAAGCATCATTGATGTACACATCACCCAACTTCCTCAAGCTCTCCCTGAATGCCTTAACCTTCTCCGGGTCAGCCTTGACCTTGGCTCCGCTGGCATCAACACCTTTGCCTTCTTCTTCAACATGGAAGCGTACATTCTCCAACAGAATGACTGAGCCCACAGGCGGATCAGCACATGCAGCTTCTACTTCAGCTCCGACGCAGTCAGGTAGGAATGTGATTTCTCTAAAATTGTTGTCATCATTTAGTGAACTTTTTTTTAGCAATTAACAGTTATACTTTTGTGCTTTTTATTATGGCAATAATAAAAAGCACAATATACTTCTGTCACTTAATAAATAAAATGTGGTTAATTTATTAATTTAACTACTTCATAACTGCAAAATCTGCCTTAACATTATTTGTGTGATTATAACTTTGGATTTAACATTATATTTTTAAGTAAAAAAGTATGAGAAAAATAGATTATTAAACAGTGAGAATAATTTGTTCAAAATTACATATCATTCCAAATTGAACTCATACCTGTTCAATAGTTTCTTGAGCTCTTCAGCTACCGGCTTTAGGGTATATTTCAAGTTGGGTTGTCCGTCAGGCCGGCCCAAGTGTGACATAAGCACCACCGACTTTGCTCCCTTGTCCAACGCATATTTCACCGAGTCCAACGCCGCTACTATACGCTGGTTGTTAGTGATGACTCCCTCCTTCAGGGGAACATTGAAGTCCACTCTGAAATTGTTCAAATAACGAGTAATTGTGATCAAAACTGCTAAAACTTATAAAAGTCGTAAAAAGACTGAGAATTGAATAAATAATTACCTCATAAGAACACGCTTGCCGCCCAAGTTGAGAGCATCGATGCTAAGCTTATTTAAAGCCATTTTATTGAATATTTATTAAAATATTAGTAGTAAAAAGCGGCCAAGAATTTCTCATGCAATAAAATGTCAAAATTAACCTTGAATGTGTCAAAAGGGTCAAATATACTTGCTAGCTCTAAAAAATATTCCACGCTCCGTTTCATGTATCGTCCGTCATGTTTTGCGTTCCGTTCCATTGACAAAGACAAAAAGTATTGCCATAGCATTACGTCATCTAAAATCATAAACTAAAAATATTTGTTGCTATGTTGGTAGCAACGTTTGATACGGGAGGACGCGGGAGGGATTCGTGTGGTTTTAGTGTGTTGGCAGTACATCTCGCCTTCGCGAAATATGCACGCATTGAGACGCCTGAATTTAGAATGTTCTTTGAAAATCTACGGTGAAATATATGGCGAATCGCGAGTGAATGATAAGTTTCGTGTATTATATCTCTCAAGGTGTGATTTAGATTGTTTACCAGTGTGTATTAGTGACTGTTTTGGGTGACGAACAAAGAAAATCGTAGTGCGTCAAAAGTTAAAACATGGTGCCGCTAGGACCGGGGCCAGGCCATCCTGCTGCACATCAGACACACGGCGGTCCATCTGCTAATCTTTCCGGTCCAAATTCGCTATCACAAAGCGCTCCTCAATCTAACAAGTCGTCAGTGGCGGTAAGTGATATCTAACTGTTGCCCGGGTTTGCGTCAGGCGCGGGCGGCACATGTTTATGTAACTAACTTTCCGTGAGCACGTGCGATTTGGCGCTAATTTTAATGTCGATTTACAGAAGCCGAACTACACTCTCAAATTTACTCTTGCTGGTCACACAAAGGCTGTGTCTTCCGTGAAATTTAGTCCCAATGGAGAATGGCTCGCTAGTTCCTGTAAGTACTATAAAAATACGATTACATTTATAGTGTAACATCTGTATGCAACCCAGTTTTAGCGCAAGCAGTTGCCAGCTAACTGTTGCTACGCAGCATTAATAACGACTATGTATTTGGTAGTGGGGTCAGTTTTTATCAATGAACATGAGTGAGAATCAGATGTCATAATTATTTTGACAGGTGGTTTATCAGTTAAATGGTTACACCTTTGGCCTCCCATTAGTGACTGTCTAAATTCAATGGCTATTTTTATGTTACAACTACTACATTGTATTTACAATTTGTTAACCTTTTCTCATTAAATATTGTAATAAATTATGTAGGAAGTTAGTTTGAAAGAAAGTCTCAATTAAATTGTTGATAGTAATATCTTTAAACAAAGAAAAAATTGGGTTTATAGTTAAAACTGGTCAGAGTATTTTATGATGTGAGCAAGGTCACTTCCTCAATTGACCCATACTCGAATTAAATGAAACAAAACATACATAACAATACAAATAAATAGAATAGAAAAATCTAATGATGAATAGATAACGCTAAAAGTTTTGGAAATGAAGTGATAAATATGCCAGATTGACCCAGTTACTTGATAAGTCTTTGACCTCATTGCATACTTGTGAGATTGTTTAAACTAGATTGGCACACCTACTCAACATGTTTTATAACTTTTAGTGAAATTATAATTCTCATAAAAATTATCCTGTTAGAGGATAATCATGATTGGAACTCAATATCTTGTCAGCTTAAATACAGAGGTTGTTGGATTTTGTCTTTAAACTTATTAAATGGTGGCATGACAAAAAATTTGTAAATTAAGTTGTACAAGTTAATTATTTTATAATTTAATATCAAATAATGTTGAACAAGTTAGATATGACAAAATAAAACTGTTAATTGATGTTAACATATTTTCTAAGTTAAAATATTTTCATAGTTTCTCTGAACCAATGCAGGAAACAGGAAGTAGAAGTATTTATTCACTCATATTAGATCTTTAGTTTTTGGTTTTTCATATGTTTTTTACTTTCTTTCCAGCTGCTGACAAACTTATTAAGGTGTGGGGCGCATATGATGGAAAGTTTGAAAAGACAATATCGGGACATAAGATGGGCATCAGTGATGTTGCGTGGTCATCGGACAGCAGATTGATAGTCAGTGCTAGTGATGACAAAACTCTAAAGGTATGTTTGTCAATGTTTAACATTGTTAGCTTCATCTTGCATAATAACTGTTAAATATTATTGTGCAAGGGACTGTTAGCACCATTTTCTATTTACATAAGTTCCCTTGGTAATTATAATGATAAATGTATAACTAATAAATAAATAAAAATAAATGCCTTGGACTAACACACCAATTGCCTAGCCCCAAACTAAGCTCGAAGCTTGTACTATGGAAGCTAGGGAACGGATAGACATACTTAAATACTTTTATAAACATCACACAAACATTTGCCCCTAGCGGGATTCGAACCCGCGACCCTTGGTTTTGTAGCCAGGGTCTCTAGCCACTGGACCAACGGGAATAACTGTGTTATATTATTAAAGAATTCTTTGTAATGTCAGCCACAAACAGCAAAATTTGTGAGTAAAAATTGTTGATTTTTATGTCTAAATGTATGAATTATGTATGCCACTGAAGTTTTCAACTGCTCTTGAACAAGAGAATCTTGTTGATTTTCATCCCATAGAAATTACATTTGATCTAAACTGTTTCCATCATAAGTGGGTCAAACCCAGATAAGACAGTGTACTTAAGTATTTCCATCTTTTCCCAGCTCAATCACTGGTTGTCATAATTTTGATGCTAGCAAAATTGATGACTCTAATCTTCCCACATTGAAATCTCCCACGGTTGATGAACTTTATCACCAGCTTGATAAGATAGTGAATTCAGGAAGTAGGCGGTTGCCTTCTTTTTTAAAGCTGTGATTTTGGTTTTACAACTTTACCCATGAATTAAACTATGGATTGATGTTAGATCGTTAAAGCTGTGATTTTGGTTTTGGAACCCATGAATTAAACTACAGATAGATGTTAGATCCTTCACTATATTTCACAACATTTTTGAAAGTTGAGATGTAGTGCACTTTTATTTACATTTAACATTTACATTACATGTTATTCTGTTCAACAATTTTATCTTATCCAAAGTTACCAAACTTAAAAAAGAAATTGTAGTAAAATGAAACATTTAATTTTTCATTTAACTTTTGCAATGCAAAAAATAAAATAAATTAATTCCAATGCTGACGTAAACTATATGTTATGATATCATTATAATAAGTATTTTATCTGATTTGTATTACAGGTGTGGGAGCTAAGCTCAGGCAAATGTTTGAAGACCCTAAAAGGGCACAGTAATTATGTATTCTGCTGTAATTTCAACCCTCAAAGTAATCTTATTGTATCTGGAAGTTTTGATGAGAGTGTTCGAATATGGGATGTAAGAACAGGTAATGTTACTATTATGTCATATTATTTTATTTAAAAGACAGGTTTTTTAAATTTGGTAAATTACAAGGTGGAGTATCATATTGCTCAAACTTTTGAGCTAGAGAGCTTCTTTTCCAAAAATTCCAAGCATATTTTTGTTATTATGCCATGAGTAATCATTGTAATGCAGACTAATTTAAATAGAATTTAAATGTTGAATAGATTACGGACTGTATTCTCACTTTCATGAGTGAATATATCAAATGACAATTGCTTTGAACATGGTGTGTCAAAAATGTATGACTTGCTAATCATTTGTATTTTATTTCAGGAAAATGTTTAAAGACTTTACCAGCACACTCAGATCCAGTGTCAGCGGTTCATTTTAATAGAGACGGAAGCCTTATTGTATCTTCAAGTTATGATGGATTATGGTAATTTTCATATATTTACAATATTTGTTGTCCCCAATAATTTCTTATTGAAATTGAAATACAAGTTCTTTTAGTTCCTGAAATGTTTCATTTTAGATATGAAACAACTGTAAAAAGTTTTCATTTCAAATTAGGTACATTTTCATTGGTACAAGATATTGGTTTTCTCTCAAAAAATATTTAATCTTGTCAATTTGCAACTTCCAAGTTTATAATATCTTGCTGGTTTTTCCTTTTTACTTAACTGTACATTATTCTTTCTAGTCGAATCTGGGACACAGCATCAGGGCAGTGCTTAAAAACATTAATTGATGACGACAACCCTCCAGTGTCCTTTGTAAAATTTTCACCAAATGGCAAATACATATTAGCAGCTACATTGGACAATACACTCAAACTTTGGGACTACAGCCGGGGTAAATGCCTAAAGACATACACGGGACACAAGAACGAAAAGTATTGCATCTTTGCCAACTTCAGTGTTACAGGAGGAAAGGTATGTGTTAAAGTGTTTATTTTACTTTTTCTATAATAATTGTCATGACATGGTGTTTAAAAAATTATGAAGGTGATATTACAATAATAACCTGTCTCTACTTAGAAAGATTAGGTGGCCTACTTGTCTGGGTAGGTGGATAATGATTGGACACAAATATGTTAGTACTTTAAAAGTCAACTTAAAGTTATTCAGTTTTGAATAGATGGTTTGAAAATGCTAGTATCAAATGTACTATATGTCTATGCAAAATGCAATTATTAATTTAGTAAATTATTCAACTTGCAATGTTGTCCAGTGAATGAAGTAGGGCATTATGTTAAATTAGAGGTATGACATAAGATTATGAAATAATAATGACAGTACTAATATGTAATGGTTGAACTTTGGCAATGAAAAAACAGTACAAAAACTGGTGCCAAAAAACATGACTCATTGAGAAACGGAATAGTAAGTCACTTGTTGCTATGTCATCTTTACCTTACACTGTTAGCTGTTGGTTGTGACTGGTCAAAAGTTTAAATTGAAATTTATTGAATACACATTTGATTATATGAATTAAACATTGCTTTAGATATCAGCCCAAGTGATAGTATAGAGTAGAGACACAAGTTTATATGTTTTAAATGTTTCATGTCAATTTAACCTTGACCTTCCAAGCATGTAGTCCGGTGCACCATGATCCCTTTTGTTGTTGTTTTTGCTTATTAAACTTACATGTATATTCATGATGGTAATAATTAACAATTATGTCTGATTCTACCTTTAACTATTGATTCATTCATGTTATAGCAAAGAATTACTTAAAAAGAAATCATACCATTTAGTTTTATTAAGCCATATATAGAACAAGTACTGAGTACAAAAAATAATACTTAGTAAGCTTGCAGATCTAGATTTTAAGTTTCTCATCTCTAAAATAGCATCAAAATTAATTAGTGTGGCCTACTGATTATATTTTTTTGCCTTTAAAAATTATATAGAGAAAGGTACATTTATCGATTATGATCATCATCAACCTATCGCACTCCACTGCTGGACATGCCCCTCTAAGGGCTCTCCATCCAGCCCAATCCTCTGCACATTACTGAACTATATAAACATAAAATTTCAACATTGTCCACAGTGGATAGTATCCGGTTCAGAAGACAATCTCGTGTACATTTGGAATCTTCAGTCTAAAGAGATAGTGCAGCGGCTGTCGGGTCACACTGACACTGTCCTGTGCACCGCCTGCCACCCCACCGAGAACATCATCGCCTCCGCGGCGCTCGAGAACGACAAGACTATCAAGCTCTGGAAGAGTGACACTTAAACATGTGCTGGTGAGTTGGGATTATATATATAATGTCTGCTTTTCCCGAACAACCGTTGTTCAGGAGATTTTCGGGCGGTACGCGATTACCGAACATCGGGGTGCTCATAACGCGCTCGCTACTATTTAGGCGGGCTGTCTAACGGCCACCGCTACCGGCATTTTGACATTTCGACGCTCGATCTCAGGACAGGTTAATAGTGATGTCAAATGGCTTGCCCACTTGGCGTAGTGGTTAAGTCCTGTGCTCAAAAACTGTGGAGGACGTGGGTTCAAATCTCGCGGGCAACACTTTCACTTAGTGTTGGTTTTCACTGTAATTATCAGGCTGGTTAATTCAGGTAGCCCAGCCCAATCCTCTAGGATGCAGCCGAGACAGCACCTCCGATGATGATGTTAAAGTAGTAAATGGTTTTGATTGTGTTGTAGCAATTTTAGCCAGTATATAAGCAATTCAAGGTTCGAAAATCATGGTTAATCCTCAATGTCGGATACAATTATTCTTAATGCAGAATCCTTACGACCTAATGGTATCCTTTATCGCGTAGAGGTTTCGAAAATATCAACATATTAATGTTCCCCACAGGGAAAAGCCATCCATCATTGAAATGGACACCATACTTGCAAATGAATGTTGGATTAAAAATCTAGCTATGTTCGTACCCCAAGATCATAGCCAGGTACATAATCTACCTACCTCCTTTTTCCATTACTGGCTTAATGCATATTTTTGTTTTACTTATATTTCTCTGAATAAAATGTTGTATTTTTTGTTCCAGGTCGCCAAATCAATCAGTGATCTGTATTCGCGGCTCCATATTGAGAGCCTGATCGACTGGCTTGTGTATACTTATATTAGGCTACCTGTGATTGTGGTACCTTAGGACAATTCAAGCTTATTTGAATGCATTGATTCATTTCTATTAATTCAGTTCACAGTGAAATGTGTGCATTTTCGGTTGTTATAAGATATACATAACGTATTTTTATATCTATCATGTGAATGAAAGGTATGAAAGTTTTAGCCATTATGTTTTAGTTAAGAATTCCGCTTAAGAATAACTTGTTGGAAGCAATTAAAATTTAGTAGTTTATACTGTGTTTTTCATTAACTTCCTTATGTTAGGAATAATATTTTTTTTATTAAGGATTGCATTAGAAGTAGCATAATAAGGATATAGTTGATTAAATCATTTTGAAAACTGATGTGCATAATGACAAATTTAAAGAGCTAAAAATCAAAGCTGTAAAATATGTATTATGGTTATAAAAAGAGATATTATTTTAGTTTCCAATTCCTTTGTGATGAAATATTTAATAAATTATGCATGAGCATGAAATAAAACTGTTGTTGGTTTATTTGAAAGAAGCAGAAGTTGTTGAAAAGTAACATTGGATTGGCATGGGGTTTTTTAAAATATTAATAACTGAAACTATTTTATGTGAAACATGGGTTGTTTCTATTGGCCGAACCTGTTTGACTAACGAAACTCATGAGTTACTGAGTCAGGAATACCTACTTGTAATAGTAAAAAGTATGTTTCACCTAAGATGATTCCTGTGACACGTGTACTTTCATACGTAATGTAACATTTCAATGCGATAAGCTCCACGAGCTATTTAATTTAGTTTCTTAAGTTTAGAATAATGTCGATTTTCCCTTGAACCGTCAACTGTCACCGAGATCATCTTAGGTGGAATGGTGGAATGAACTATAGTGATAAAAAAATAAATAATTCCGCTCTATGGATTGCATGACGGTTGAGCATTTGAAAATTCCCTTTGATATTCAAAACTTGTTTGTCATTTCCATTACTGTGGCCACTGTAGTTAAAAAGGCACCGTGCAGAAACTAGAGGACGCTAAAATCCCGATTTTTTTTCTGTGGTTAGAGAGTAAAATTTGACATTTAGCTTGAAAGTTTCGAATATGAGAAACTCGTGAAAAACGCGGTGCCTTGTTCTGACAAGGCACCGCATTTTTCCGTGATTTGACAGTAGTATTACCGACATTGAGATTTAAAAAGTTTTGAATATGAGTCACGAGATGGCAGAGTCATCGCTACGCACGGTGCCTATAGGTCCGTTAAAAAAAAATATACCTTTTAAATCATTGATATATCAATGCCTTAAATCGAAAAGCTCTTTATCATCAAGAATGAAAGGATCGTAAAGAATGAAAGAAACTTTGCCAACTAATACGCTAGTGATTTGACGGATACCAATAACTAAAAAGGACAATCTCGGCTTCCTTGTAAGTGTAACCTGGAATAGGCGGAAGTGGCGTTAACAATGGTGTTTGGCATTGCGACAGCTGTTCGTCTGATATTTTCAAAGATTCATCTCAGATGTTTTTTTGGTGTTGTTGGCAAGAGCAGGATGACATTTGAGGGTAAGTTACAATAAATCATTCTTTTATTTTACTACTTCTACCTCGGTAATTACCATATATTGTTTCTATATTATGTATGTCATAGTAATGAAAAAGAAACAGCTTCCGTGGTGTAATGGTTAGAGCGCTGAGCTCAATCCTCGGAGGTCGTGGGTTTGAATCCCGCGGGGAACACTTTCACTTTGTGTTGGTTTTCCCAGTTTGGTTAGGACAATGCAGGCTCGAATCACCTGATTGTCCGATAAGAATGATTCCGTGCTTCGAAATGCACCTTAACCCGTTGGGCCCGACTATTCTCCAAAATGCCTGGTTTCCCTAGTAAGGGGAACGGAGGTCAGACGAAAGTGATTGTAATAACCAGGTTGGTCAATTCATAATCATAGTCGTAGCGTTCCCTGGACTCGGAGGCAATAGCTAAGGATGCAATCGGGATAAGCCCTGGGATGATGATAATGATAAATTATGAGTAAGTAATGAAAACGAAACCACTGCCTGTCATAAAATCTTATAAAGTTGTGATTCGATAGCATAGCAAATATCTCGCAACATAGAATCCACAGGGCTTGTTTGTTGCAACAGGCAATATAAATCGCCGGGCATGCCTCGCTATAACTTAATAAAAATGATACGGTGTTTGAACATCATTTCGCTTCTTCCTGACTCGCCCCTCGCCCGGGAAATAAAAGACAATTCTACTTTATGTAGCATCGGATCGCATGTAAGGGATTTATCGTTTACTACAAAGTAACAACAAGGAAACCCGTGTATTGTATTGAATTGTTTTCTGTCTATCGAATTATGTGAAGGTGTGTGAGATATGGTAGTATCTTTTATTATCTAAAAGATACTGTTTCTTATAAAATAAAAGAGTTATTTTAAGGATTTGTTGAACTTTCTATTGCTGATGGTTTGGTTGACGTCGTAATAAGGTGTATGAATGATGTTTCTTAGGTTTTCGCGACTATTATGACATAAAACTTCTTTTATACGGATAGAGTTGCGATATCATTTCAAACCTTTTAGCAGCTTAAAATTTAACGCGATTCTATCTGTTTATATGATTCTATATTTTTATCTCGAAATTTTGAAAGTCGAAACATTGTTTGTTGCATAAAACACATACCTTCTGCAAAATAGAATGGTCATGCAAGTAAGTGCGTTTCCTAATTAAAGGCATACATATTTTATGTCATCGTAGAAAGTAAGACCAACAACATCAACAACTCCGCCGCAACTCTTTACTGCGACTGAATTGAGTTAAACTTGTTCCCGAGCTCTATATGCAGTACGTAAACTACTTTGATAACTTATAACATATTTAATTCCGTCGCCCTATAAAGCAACGAACAATGCAATGACATTGTTATTCTACCTTCCAAGCTAAAGAGAAAATGTAGGTAGTTTGACGAGTTGAAATACGATGTGTGAAAATAATAGTTGTTTGTTTACGTGGAGTCTATTACTTAACTACGCCAACTACATATATTTCCTGTTTATTGCACTCCTATTCCAATCATCATTATGTCTATTCGAAATGTATGAAACTTGGCGCCCAACTTGGTGTTATTAAATGTCCTGGCTTCCCTTCATCTTAGCATATTTATCATGGCCATGATAAATACAATATTGTGATTTTGGTCGATAATGTGATTTCAGGCTATATCTTCCAAATAAATACCTTAGAATTGGTCCACCACGCGGTCCAATATTGTGGCAACCGTAACGGTACATGGGCGATCGAATAATGCGATTTCACTTCCGTGGACACAATCGCTTTTAGAGGTAGATTACCTTTTTCTATTGTGGGTACATTTCTACATTCTTTCGTACAAGGTAGAAATGTGGGTAGGCACCTGTTTCTTTACAATGGGAATTCGCTCTGATAAGAATCTAATTTCTTACATCGGAGGGATTTGGTTCGGCCATAACTATTAGTATAGGAATGGATTTATTGTGTGTGAATTGGACTTGCAACACAGAGAGAGAAGAAGAAATGATATGGATTTACATTTTAATACTCAATGTGTCAATAACTCCTCATGATAAAAAAAAACATTAAAAATTATTTACAAAAATTCATAAAAGAATCTAATATTAACATGAAGCTGTGGTTGTGGTAAGAGTGAGATGGAAATCTGCAACAACTGTTATGTTACAACATTGTGTTTGAGTAGTTTAAGTTTTGGATGGATGTCGTGTTAAGCTACCTAGGAATATAATGTTTATAAGATGTTGTCGGCTAACGTTGTGTCCTGGGTAAGCTGTTGAATTCTATACCTACTTAAATGTATGATAAAGCTGAAGAGTTCGTTTGTTTGTTTTTCCGCTTATCTCGGGAATTACTGACTTGAATAGAATTTTTTATTTTGTTTTGGATAGTCCATTCGTCAAGGACCTAAGAACCTACAAGTATTTACTTGCTGTTTAACTAAACATAGCGATCTAGCGCAGTCTAAAGCTACTGTCTAAAGCTAGTGTTGCCAATCCCAACTAATATTATAAATGCGAAAGTAACTCTGTCTGTCTGTCTGTCTGTCTGTCTATCTGTCTGTCTGTCTGTCTGTCTGTCTGTCTGTCTGTCTGTCTGTCTGTCTGTTACGCTTTCCCGCTTAAACCTCGCAACCGATTTTGATGAAATTTGGTACAGACAATCTTTAGACCCTGAGACAGAACATAGGCTACTTTTTGACCCATTCCAACCCCCCACTTCCCTGAAATGGGGGGGTGAAAGTTTGTATGGAAAATCTAAACTACTTGAGTTAGACGCTTGAAATTTGGCATGCAGGTCCCTTAGTAAACTTGATGCTTAATTGAAAAAGGATATTGCGAAATTCCCACGGGAACGGGAATCAGCGGGAAAAAACATTCGTATAATGAAAACCGACATCCACGCGGACGAAGTCGCGGGCGGCCGCTAGTACCAAATATAATTATTGCTCAGGTATCGATGCTATGTAATTGATCTCAGCCATCGTAGAGTAATATCTGCAATATTAGATCTAATCCGCTGTGTGTGTTAAATTATGTTATGCCTGAATAGTTACATTAATCACTATTGTTAGAATGCTTCAATAGAACGCTAATTAATTTAATTTTCGGACTCATGTCATTAGTGCCAACGTCAGCAAATATTTCATCATCCTTTAACTTTGTGAAATATTTGGAAAATACGAAATGTAGGTATAAGGGTAATACTTCTTTTTAATAGGACTTTATAAAATACACAAACGACTTTTAAAATGTTGAAGAAATAAAAACGAATTAAGCTGTTGTGTGATTAAACAATAGCAAAGACCAAAGGTGATACTGCTTTATTATCCGTCGATGGCAAACAACTTTTGTAATCACAACGCTGTTCATTGCTTAGAGTAAACACTGCTTAAGATAATTGTTTACCTTTCGAGGAATTTACCTTTATCTTCTAACAATACTAAGTCCCAGGAATATTGGGACAGGTAATTAGTAACCATATAATTATCTTCTTCATTACACAGGACAGATGTAGCTTAGGTGTTAAATGTATTAAGAGTAATGGTATGCTGGTAAACAAACACTTTTCTTAAACATAAACATACAAAGGTATTATTAAATTAAGGTAACATACAAAAGTTGTAACTCGATTAGAAAATACTATCTTCGATTTGATTTCTTTCATATCAGTAATTTTGGCTTAAGAGAGATACTTCTAACGATAAGTCACACAAATTCGTTCCAATCTCCGCAGTAAGTGCAGGAACCAAGAAGTTTATAAACAACTAAGCTAGGCTATCCTGCTAAGTACCTAGCTAAGTAGTCAGCCGGTGACCCGGTCTGCAACTTTTCTCATTTACTAATTTACCTTAAAGTTGCATCTTGCTAAACGAACCGCCTGATGGGGTTAGGTCGGGGCGTCTACCAGTTGACTAACCGAACTTATTTTAAACATGGAAGTTAAGTCGAGCAGTAAATGCGTTGGGTCATTCGTAAGTTTGTAGAGCTTTTAAGTAAATATGTAATAGTGTAAGCTTAGCTTTAGAAAAGATTAAGTTGGTAGAGCTTTACAGTCAGTAAATATTTAATTGTGTAAGCTTCATGAATGTCTTTCACCTATTAGAGGCACTGGGTACATGGACCAGCTCTGGTTTGATAATCGTGAGGCCCGGAGCCCTGATCTGGAGGCCCCATTATCGCGGGGCCCTGGGCACCATTGTTCCCAGTGGGAAAGAGGAGCCTGGTAAGCCTAGATAATGAAACAAAGATTCCAAATAGATTTTTTTTTAAATGTACGACAATATTTGCTATGCGTCAAGGTGTGGGTAAGGGTACTGTGGAACAAAACTACAAATTATAAACTTAAGAGCATAATAGGTTTAACCATACTTCATATCTTTAACTACTTATAAGTATGACTGTCTCACAGATATTGAATGATTCTTTAATGAAAATCGGTTTCGAAACCCTAATATTATAACATAGTCCTTTGAAATTAAGTTAACTCCTGGTACATGTATTAAGTTGCTTAATTGACACATTCAGAGGTGAGCAAACTCGATCCCTTGTCACGTAATATGAACATTCGTGTATGTTGCCTATAATTGCCCATCTTAGCGTAATAGTTCGTAATGCCAACACACTAACTTGCTCTGATTCGGGCAAAGTTTCTCAATATCTCTATCTTTGAACACATATACAGTTAATAAGTACAAGGTTTACTTAACTTAGGTAAATGCGGGTAACTTAAGTAGGTAGGTAATTTATGTAACTACATGTTTAGCGAGAACTTCATTGATAAGAAAATGAATTAGTAATACTGGGACAAACAATTAGAGCAATATTTAGATGTTTAAATTCCCTTGAATATTTTACGCCTTTTTCCATACCTACTAGTTCCCATTTTTTTGTTAGAGTAGTTTGGTTACTCTGCTTACATCTGTGAGCTAGAAGCAAAGGATAGGAAAATAAATACATTTTTTAAAAACTACTATTTTTTTTTCCATAGAATTCTACGTAGCCTCGGTAAGGAAACCACTGGAATTTCAGTTCTTTCATGATGAAAATTAAAAAGCGTTGCTATTGACCACGTCCATAGAGAGAAGCAGAAATAAACTTTTAGTAAGAGCATTCACAAAACTGCTTTGAACTCGAATCACGTCTGCCATTTCTCATGTTTACAGATTTTTAATATCATTTATTGCGATCGTGAAAGGAGTCTTGCGGCTAGAAATGCGTTTAATATTGCTACTCTTTAACTACACAGATGCAAGGATCTTTTTCCTTACAATTTATTTTATTTATGATCATTTTACTAGTAAAAATCCAGTGATTTCAAAAAGTTAAGTTATTCGTCTGTACAACATCTAAAATCTTCTTCTTCGTCGTCCTAGCGTTTTCCCAGTCTAGTGCCGGGGTCCGCTTGTCAACAACATCTATAATGTAATTAAGAAATTTCTTAAAATCATAAGTTTATCAGAAAAATCTTTTACTATCTTACCTTTATTTCATGATTTAGTACGTCACCATTCCGTATTTAGTCCGTTGCGCATTTTTAATTTTATTCGTTATTTGGAATATGAACTAGGTACAACTACTGCACTATAACTCAATTGCTCACTTCTGTGGATTGCTCTCCAATACAATCAACCTTTTGACAAATTGCATGTTGGCTTCATTTCGCCAGCACGGGCCGAGACCGTTGTATAGAGTTGTGGACCGAGTTTATTCAGTCCTCAGCAAAGAGGACTCGCTTTTGTAGGAAATTCAATGAAAGATAGGAGATAATAAAATGAAGCGGAGCTTTTGATGTAAATCATAAAGGCTAGTAAAGCGTAGCTGTAATTAAGGATTAAACTGGATTTCAAAGTATTTTATTTAGTTGAGTGGTTGGTTGTCAAGCACTTAGGTAGTCATTCTGTAATAAAAATTGTTGCTATTAAGGTTTTTAAATGCATTATGTGAGTCTAACATGATTTTTAAAAATGAATGATCCCTGTAACAGGTGTACGAAATTAAACTTTAGAAACTAATGAGTTCCACGTTTTATATTTATGATTTTCCGTAGGTCTTATTATAGTGTCGATTTTACTTTGAAGGCATCCGTCATCGAAATCGAAATGGATAAAGTATAGCAAATTATTCTATGTAACCTAATTAGGATTGTTTCCTATATTAAATGCTCAACATGTTTTTAACTATTAACGTTATAACGTTATATTTTAATTGGTTGGAACCATCGTTTACTTCACAGGAAGGTAATAACGATTCCCATTTTGCGATAGCGCCCTTACGCACCATTTGATTTTCAACTCAATGCTATTGAAATAGAATACTTAATCGAACAGTTATCGTGGGTTATGCAAACGTGTGCACTTAGCTAAGTTATTGCTGGAGGTAATGTTGGCAATAAATGACATGTTTAATGATCATCAAACAAAATGGACCCTTTATCGCCGGTCATGTATCGATTTTTTTAAAGGCAATATTGCTTTGTAACAGTGATGTGTTCGTATTAATGTATCTCGGGGCTATAGGCACTTATTGTGGTAGGCGATTGTCAGAATCTAATTCTCACTTTAGACTTTTGTGCCGCATTATAAATTAACGCGTTTTTTTATTATATATGAACCAAGTCATTTGAGACTTATTTCAGAGTTTAAAGAAGTTTAGAATTTCTTAGTTTCAAGAAATAATTCAATTGTTACTTTTTTATCATAGTCCCTACGTTTTCTATTTTGTACCTACCACAATTGAATTATGAGCTGAGTATGAATGCCTGCAGTGAAAAGATATATTTATTACTCATTTCAAATGGCTATTAATTGGAAAGTTACCAATATTCATCGGTGCAAATGAATTACCGGCTGAAACAGTACATAACTGTCAATCTGTTTATGTGGTAACAACAGCAAACTGATGATCGAATTGAAACGCACAGTTCGAATTTCGTCGCCCGTCGTCGAAACCGTATTTCAATTTGAAACAATAGGGGATTGCCGCCACCCCCCATAGGAAATTATAATGACAAGCATAATTGGCCACAGAGGGAGAATCTAAATTTGGCAGATTTCGCTAACGAGGCAAGCAGCACCGTTAATAGGAGGTAAAGTTGACGTGTCGAGTTACAGCGGACGGTTTGTATAACTGAGCTTGACTGGGCGATTATTAGGATCGGGTATTAATACCGTGAGTACGTAAGTCTACATAATATCAAATATTTTAAAACTTATTATATTCGTTGTTAAGGTATAAATCACTTTTCTAGCAATATAATGTTGAACTACCTACCTAAATAACTACCTATGTATATAGGTAATCAGGCTATTAAGTAATGTGCATCTATGTATTAAATTATATTTATATCTTCCTTTTTGGGTGATTTGATGAAAGTTTCTTAAAACATTATTTATAAAATGTTAGTCTTTTTTCGTTGATATATGGGAATTAATTTCTGCATATAAGCCAAAATATCACGTAAAAATTGTCAATTCATCACGGTATAATTTAATAACTCAAAGCGTGTGAGTCAACATAGTCTATTTGGCCGCTGAGGTAAATATAATTCTGGCGCCCAAAGTTGGGTTCAACACTCAAACGTGTGTAAGGTAGTTGTAAAAATAAACTACACATACAGGAACAATGGAAAAATCAAACCAGATCTAGTAAATCATTTTCTTTGTAACAGTTAAAATTATGTATTTTTACAAAACGTAAGAAAAAACATGTCTTGAAAATAACGCTGGTCTTGCTTATCCAATGTTATATTATTAAAAACGACATGATATTGATCCAATGTCCGCATTTACGCGGGTAATATTATTATGTATTTGGGTTTAGCAGGTATACCATCTCACTCCTATATTTTTCTTAACTAAACAAGTTCTCGTATATTTTAAAAGTACACGCTAACGTTATTGAGTTTTCTTTTTAAAAGAAATCTAAGAGAGCCCTCTGCGAGATCCACGCAAAGACATTTCTTTCAGTTTTATACAACTTGATTTACTTCCCCTTAAGTTTATTTTTCAGACCGAAGACGATCGTGATTTGAATTAAAATATAAGACGAGATGCTCACCGCAAATAGGGTTAGGAATAATTTGCAATGGGATTTGCAAGGATAATAATGTAGACAGATATTATTATCAAATGAATATAAGTATGCTTGAAAAAGTTAAATGCGATTGCGAATACGGTACCTTTTTGGGATTTGCAACGTTATCCATCTCAAAGTAAATGCGTAGGTACATAATTTTTTTTAATTTATATATTATAGATATATGACACGTATATCTTAATATATAAAAATCTGTTCTTTTAAACATTACACTTCTCAGTAGTCAACTTTATTCAAGCATAGTAATTTTCCTATATGAGGGTAAACTACAAACTACAAAAACCGGGCGCAGCAAGCGCCGGCCCAGTCCATCGGTTGATTGCGCACGGTGTTTTACTCGGCGTTTGGATTTCTATAATTTCGGCGGAATATCGGTGATAATCAAGATTTTGGACTTAACATGTTTCATTTCGGATCAAACATCGGTTATTGGTGTGGTTTCTTCAGTTTTGGGACAGTACCAGTGATTCATCAAAGGACTTCTCGGGACACGTGGCGATCACGGCTTTCCACCTGCACTTCAGCATAGCAGTCGGCATCAAAGGTGAGTGGTTTGCCTTTATATCGGGATTTTGCTAAGCTTGACTGTCCATCCAAAGATAATATTAAAAGAAACGAATAATCTAGCGAATTCCAACTGTTCTCACAAGACTAGTTTTAACTAAAACTTAGTTTAACAAAAAGTTTGTTAATTAAGAAATACCTACAGGTATCCTTAAACCTGAAAGAAACTAAAGCATCAACACAGATTAATGACCCCTGTCCCTATCAGACGCGGTAATCAACTAACTTAATTAATTACAACTTATAACCATCCGCGATTCAAACCCGCCGACTTTGATCTGATATAACTTAGTCATGACGGGAACTAGACGCGGTGAGAGTTTTCACCCTCCCTCACACTGTTGATATCCCTCGTACTCGTACGAAGCGCAATTTGTGTGCATGAACATGTCTGTTTGTTCTGGCCTGGGTGTTAAATATATCTATTTATTTAAGTATATTTGTTCTACCACTGTTGAATCTGACATCTGTTTTACACAAGTTCTGAAGCTACTTAGCACGGAGTCTGTGATGTATAGCTAATAAATATAGTGGACACGCTTGCTGGCGCGGCGTGCGGTGGTGGGGGCGCGGAGAGCGGGCGCTCGCCGCGCACTCTTGTACCGGCCGCCGGGCGAGCAGGAGCGTCTACCGTTGCATACATACCTTGTGTTTTATTACCACACTACAACTGTACAAGTGGCGACCCTGCCAGGATCTAAATAACCAAGGTATGAAATTAATAAATATTGTTGTGCTAAATAAAACACAAAGTGCTACTAGAGGTAAATCAGCGACTGATACCTGTTTTCTATTTCATGTTACCGTGAAACAGTTACAGTAATAATGAATTAATTAGTAAGGCAGGTTACAGACACTGGTTGTTACCTATACCGTAATAAAGTAGAATTACTTACAAGTTATCTCAGTCTGTTGTCAAAATAATTTTAAAATTAATACGTTTATTAAATGTGCATTTTGGTTGGGTACCTACAAGCTTGCTTATCGGATGGAATGCTGTTTCTATTGTTCGCGCGGACCGGAATCGCGCACAGGTGTTCGTTATACTCCCGCCCGATATTAAACGTTATACACTAAGTAAAGTAACTAAAAGTTAAGATTCCTCGCAAGTATAGAACAAAAAATTAATTATTGTCGTAAAATGTTTAATGAATATTTTATCACGTGAATGATAGTTACGAGGGCGGTTCAATAAATACTTAGCCTAAATATGAAAAAATCAAATTTTTAAGAAAGTTTTAATTTATTTTACTACACTGTCTCCTTTCAAATCGATACACTTGGCACAGCGATGCTGCAACCATTTTAACCCATCCAAAAAATACGATTTCCCGAGGTCTTCAAAATAGGTCTCTGGGGCGGCGATGACCGAATCATTCGACCCAAATCTTTTTCTGGCGAGTGATTTTTTCGAATTTGGGAACAAGAAGAAGTCACAAGAAGCCAAAATTGGGGATCACGATGGATGGAGCAACAATTTGTAGCACAATTCTACCAATTTGGCCATGACAACGGCGAAGGTGTTAGCCGCCGCGTTATCGTGGTGGAGCAGCACTTTTTGCTTTGCCAAATGCGGCCGTTTTTTTTCAATTTGTCGTCGAATCGGCCTGGTAAGTCAGAACAGTGAAGCCTCATAGTTGTTTTACCCTTCTCGGTGTAATCGATGTAGATCATACCTCGTGAATATAAAAAAAACAGCGGCCATTGTCTTTCCGGCCGATTTACAAGTCTTCGCCTTCCTTGGAGCACACTTGCCGGGAGAAGTCCACTGTTTCGACTGTTCCCTGGGTTTGGTGTGTACCAGCGAACCCACGCTTTGTTGACGGTCATAAAACGCTGAAAGAACTCGCTGGATAGCGTTGCAACAGGGCCAAACATGTTGCCGATGTTGTCTTACTGTTGCGCTTGTTGTCAGGTGGGAGCAAACGCGGCAGCCTCCGCGCCAACAACTTTCTCACACCCAATTCATAGTGGAGGATGTGATGCAGTGTTCTTTTTGCAATGCCCACAGTCTCAGCTATCTTGTGAATCTTCAGTCACCGGTCTGCCAACATGATAACGTGGATTTTTTTACCTTTTCCTCCGTAGAAGCCGTTTTTAACTTGGGTTGGCTTCGCTCATCAAAAACCGACGTGCGGCTTCGATCAAATTCATTAAACCAATTTTTGTCGGTCAACATAGAAGGAGAAGAGTCACCTTTCACAGCATTCAAGCGCTCTTTAATATCCATGCGCATTTTCCCTTCCAAAAACAAGAATGTAATGACTGAACGATTTTGTTCCTTTCCCTTTTTGTATAAACCGACCGACAAGCTCACTTCCATATGCTGTCAAAATAAAACAAATGAAGGGAGAAGACTGAAAAGTCCTCAGTATACTTCAAAACGTATTTACTGCACGATACTAAAACATTTTTGAAATAATAGCGGCATCTGACAGCGAGGCTAAGTACTTATTGAATGGCCTAGGTATTTTATTCGAATACATTTTTACATGAATGCGTGTGTACCTATGGGTACAATGTGAAAGTAAGACCTTCATAGATATAGGTACTGTTACCTTATTGAAATAACAGATACACCCTTGGCCAAAAGTATTAGGCACCCTAAAAAATGCACAAAACATGTTTACCAATTGAACAATGGCTCATCTGAGATATTATGTCGGTGTCTCAAATAATTTCGGATCTTTTACGAGTAAACAAGCTTTCATTTCTGTTTAAGTTATGAGATTGACGAAAAATTTATTAAAAAAAAAAAATGCCAAAAAGAAGTGAAATTTGTTTAGAGAATTGTGTGAAAATACAACTTCTCCATGAACAAGGCAAGTCGCAGAAAGAAATTGCAAAGTTGGTGAGGTGTTCGCGCTGCGCCGTGCAAACCACCATCAAACGGTTCGCTAATTTCACTGTCTAATCAACGAACGTAAAGTAAGATTAAAGATACTATCCAAACTTAAAATATATTTAAGTTTCGTGTAATTAATGATAAAGTTTAATATTACTTTTGACAACAACTGAGAGTAACACTTAAGAAGTAGTCTAAATAATTAAATGGTACCTAAACAATGTACCTACAATGTTCAAAGAGGTAGTTCGATGAAAATCGGAACTGTACCGACAATATTCAAAGAGGTAGTTCGATGAAAATCGGAACTGTACCGACAATGTTCAAAGAGGTAGTTCGATGAAAATCGGAACTGTACCGACAATGTTCAAAGAGGTAGTTCGATGAAAATCGGAACTGTACCGACAATGTTCAAAGAGGTAGTTCGATGAAAATCGGAACTGTACCGACAATGTTCAAAGAGGTAGTTCGATGAAAATCGGAACTGTACCGACAATGTTCAAAGAGGTAGTTCGATGAAAATCGGAACTGTACCGACAATGTTCAAAGAGGTAGTTCGATGAAAATCGGAACTGTACCGACAATGTTCAAAGAGATAGTTCGATGAAAATCGGAACTGTACCTATAATGTTCAAAGAGGTAGTTCTATGAAATTAGAACGGTACCTATAAAAGCGGACAATCTCCTTGATTAAAAGTATAGTCCCACAGTCATGTCACAATTAATACCACTGTTAGCCACCACAACTGAAAATGGTAGCGACGAGGCCTAAAGTTATACCGCACGGCGACAAATGTCACCATGCCGGAGGCCAAAAAGGTAACGTTTTGCACATGGGTCGGGCTTGATGTGTTTATGCTAAGTTGTACTACCAAAATGTCCGTGGTCTTGAGGCCAAAACGAAATTAGTGTTTGATAGCATTTTGCTTTGTAATTACCATGCCTTTGCACTCACTGAAACGTGGTTAACATCTCGACAGACGAAATCGTGGACAATAGTCTATCGTAGGGATCGTGTGTGTTGGCTCTGGTGGTGTTTTCTAAAATGGATGGTGGGAGTGTTCTTTAAGCTCTGTCCCAAAATATTCTGTCTACTCGCTAACAAGACTTAAAATACGACGATATTAAAAAGCGTTTGGGTCAGACCACAGTTTCAAACTGGGAATACTATAAATAAAATATTATTATTTGCGTTGTGTACCTAGTACCTTCGTACCTCCACCAGTAAAATTGGAACCTTTAAAGCGTTTTCTTAACATTGTGGAACTTGCTCAATACCGATCGGAAAATATTGTAATAGGTATGTAGTTTGTGACTGCAACCTTGGTGGTATCCACTGGGAGCCTAGTGATGATACGTAATGACGCCACTTAATTACAAGTACAACTTGGGTTACACTTAATCGGCTTTTTATCTTCTAGTGGCCTTCATCAACTCAATAACATCAGTAATAGTGATGAACAGTATCTAGACTAGTTATCAGTCGCATACATTATGCGTTGGTTACGAATCCGCAGCATCAGGTATGCTATCAATAAGTGCTACGGGACTAATCCGAGCCTCTTGTTTATCATGCCTTACCCTAAATCAAATTTTCTCCGTTCCAACGATAGTGTATCTTTATCCAATTATTTTAAAGCCGACTATTGTAACATTGTGGCTGCGTTACAGTATGTAATTTGGCCGGTCTAGTTTTTGGCTTGTGGAGATTTTGATCAAATGATTTCTTTATTTTATGTTGAGTCAGGAAAACAACGACGTCGTAGTAGACGAAGTCATCCTAAATGGTTCAACAAATGAGTTATCAACCCCCTTTCGGGAAAAGATAAAGTACAGAAACGGTTCCTTAAATACCTTAATCATACCTAGAGACGACATCGAATACCACTGGCTCTGAAGTAGATGTCACAATTGACAACATTTAATTTTTTATAAGGTACTATAATTCAAAAACCATTTCGAGATTTTCGCTAAATTGACTCGGAAAAAATTGTTTTAATTTTTTTCATTCAGTAACTAAAAAGTTATTTTGAAAAGTTTCCAAATTCATTGCTCGTCGGATCCACACACAGTCTATCTTGGTCTCGCTTCGGCCATCGTGAATTAAAAAAAAGAAACGTAAGTTTGACACTGTTTCTTGTCAAACTGACAGAAAACTGTGCATGTGTGTGTACATTTATCATAGAGTGTTGCCGGCTTGGCAAAACTCCTGGCCAATCGGGGAAAACCCATGATTTTAAATATTGCGAAAAAATTATAACTCAGTTGATGTACCAGATTTAATTTTATAGCTTTATGAAATCTTAATCTAAAACATTATTAACGTAAGTTTAAAGTACGAACTGGGTACTTAAGTGGCACTTTAGGTACTTGGACAACATTTTTCATGAATTTACCCTAGAGTCTCCTGGCAACATTTGTGTGAACTTCCGTCATTCAAGTTTATTTTTTAAAATAGCAAAGATAAAATGTTCGTTCCTCCCATGACATCGACTTACGCTCTTTTAGAATAAGTCGTTTTTAAATAATTTATTTTAAAAAAAGGAAAGAAAATAAACGAAAAAGAAAAAATACGTAAGTTTTAGTTTTTGAAAATCTTTCAGAATAGAAAATAAAAACAGCACATGAAAAAAATTAAATGTTGTCAATTCAAATGGGCTTAATATAAGCACTTATGAATCGTCATCAAAAATAAACTGTTATTTTAATGACTTTTATTAGTAATGACTGTTATTCTGCCGAGAAGAATCGGCAAGAAACTCGACAGTTGCTCTTTTTAAATGCCAAAATTATTACAATAATATAAAAATAAACTTGCAACAATAATGCATCAGCCATTGCTTTCACTGAGTCATACATAGTCTACTGTGTGTACCTAATAAATTAAAAAAATGAAAAATTAAATTCTTAATTTATTCTGGACTGGAGGCGCCCGGGTCGACCAGTCCCCAAAGGTGGCACCTGTTCACAAGTATGACGTATGTGGCGGCAGCCATCACCTCACTCAACCATCTTAGAGAGAGAATGAAATGACCCGCCACATGTGTATAATCAATGCTTATCAACGCTTTCTTGTTTAGTAAAGGCCTTCAAGTCTTTTATCTGTTCTTTAATATCTATGCACATTAGAGATTTGATATCGATCTCTCTTTCAAAATATAAAAACTGCATAACATTTTTATTTGCCGGTGACCTCAAAATTTACAGAAATCTGTTAATTTTGAGGAAAGTAACCTCATTCAAAAAGACCTTGGGAGAAAGGTAGATTGGTGCGATGCAATCTGTATATCCCTTATCGCTGAAAAATGACTCCACATCAAGTAATAAAAAAAAATAAAAATAATATAATATACTCAATAACGCTTTAGTGCGCAGACATCTCGAATTTGCTTCCTGAATCTGGAGTCCATTTTATAGCGTACACTCGCAGAGTGGAGAGCATTCAGCGCGCTTTTACCAAGCATTTGGCATTTCTGTGTAGCGGAAATTCCCATCGACAACCTTATAATGAGCGTCTTAATTAATATAGAAAAGCCTATCCCTTTATTAAAAAAAAAAACATCTTAATAAATAAATGCTAATGACATTTCAGAATTCTTTAATGACAGATTTATCAATAATTGATAACTCTGCTGAATGAATAATAATACATAGGTACATAATGCAATATAATATAATATGGATATAATATAATATAATATTAATTTATAAAAAAAAAAGAAGGCAATAGTTGCCCCACACGTTTGTTGTGCCCTTGCAGGGCGTCACCTTTACTTTCTACATATAATTGTAATAGGTTGTTTATTTCATGAAACAATAGTTCCGTAT